>OX246749.1:16037733-16250233 GCA_945910005.1 Isoperla grammatica
TACATAAATATGGGTTGCTTACCAACAAGTAAGAACAAAAATCCAAAAAATAATCACAAAATTAAATCGAGAGTAAGAGACATGAAAGAAGAAAATCTAATGTACTTCAAACAACTACTAGCAAAGGAGGACTGGGCAATACTGAACGAATATGAATCAAATAGCGAAAAATATCAAGTATTCAACGACAAAATACAACACTTCCTTAATATAGCTTGTCCCTGGAAAATAATAGATTTAGGTAAGACACGGCAAAATAAAACAAAAAAATGGATAACAGATAACATCCGTAATCAAAGATCAATTCTAAAGACTCTGTATAGACATGCCAAATCATATACAGGAACAGGTACAAAACTATTATATAAAACACACAGAAAAAACTATAAGCATGCAATTAAACAATCAAAAGCTCAACATGTAAACCATACTATAATGCAGGCTACAAATAAAAGCAAAACAATATGGAATATAATTAATAAAGAAAGAGGTTCAAAGCAGCAAAATGACAATAACATAAAAGAACTAATGGTGAATGGAATGTTAGTAAATAATCCAAAGCTAATGCCAAACATGCTAAACACGTATTTGGCAAATGCAGCCGAAAACCTAATTAAGGAGACGGGAAAGCCCTCATCCAATGACAGACAAAACTTAGAACCCAATCAAATCAATCCTGAAATGGAACTAAAACCGGCAAGTATGAAAGAAATAAAAAATATAATTCGCAAACTAAAAAACCAAAAAACAGTAGGCCATGATGGAATATCAACTTTTCTAATAAAATTCTGTATAAATGAACTTGCTAAACCATTAACATTTCTAATCAACCACTCTCTCAGAACTGGCGAATTCCCACAATTACCCAAAAAGGCTAGAATTATTCCAATTTTCAAAAAAGGAGATAAAACTAACCCGGGAAACTACAGACCAGTGGCCATACAACCTGGATTTTCAAAGTTTATGAACAAGTATTAGACTCGAGAATACGAGAATACTTAGAATTACACAACGTCATTGCAGCTGAACAACACGGATTCTGTAAAGGAAAATCCACTTCAACGGCAATTGCTGACTTTTTAAACTTTGTAGCGAAAGAAAGAGATCAAAACAGGGTGGTTGTAGCCATTTTTATGGATTTATCAAAAGCGTTCGACTGCATTAATCATGAAATCTTGCTCAATAAACTGCACAATTACGGCATAAGGAATACCACTTTACAGTGGATAAGGTCATATCTACAAAACAGAACACAGTATGTAGAGATAAAAAAAGTAGTTAAGGGCAAAATCAAAATATACACATCAAACGAAGAAAACATTCCTCGCGGAGTAATGCAAGGTTCAATCCTGGCCCCTTTACTGTTTAATATCTACATTAATAATATTGTTCAAAATTACACAAAACTCAACAATGAAATGATATTGTATGCAGACGATTCAACCAAAGCACTCTCACATAAAAGTAAGGAAAACCTTGAAATTGAAACACATGTAGCAGTAAATGCAATAGTCCAAACTCTCACGAATGATGAATTAATTATCAACATAAGTAAAACTAATTTCATACTTTTTGACAAGAAGAACAACCAGGAAGATAATTTCAGTGTATTTATAAACGAGTTAATAATCGAGCAAGTTGAAAATGCAAAATTTTTAGGGATTTACATCGATGAAGACCTCTCTTGGAAGAAACACATAGAAGCATTAGCCAATAAACTCGGATCAGGAACGTTTGTACTAAAATCACTACAAAAATATTGTAACACAACCCTACTATTAACAGTGTACCACGCACTAGTAGAATCGCATATCTCATATGGAATAATAGCATGGGGTAACTCAACACGCAATAATATAAACAGAATTTTTAGACTTCAAAAAAGAGCGGTAAGAATAATAGGTAAACTCAAGCCTACTGAATCCTGCAGGGTCCATTTTAAAGAACTAAATATTTTAACAGTCTTTGGCCTATACATATATGCAATAGTCTTATACATGAACGATCTAGGCCAGTATAAAGTAGAAAAAAGCAATACAATTCACCAGTACAACACAAGGCAAAAGGACAACCTACACAGGCATCACCACAACACAAACTTATATGAAAGAACACCAATGCTTGCAGGAATAAAACTCTGGAACAAAATGCCAACTAGTTTGAAGAATCTGACAAACAGAACCAGTTTCAAAGCTAAGGTGAAGAAGTTTTTAATAAATAAAGAATTATACTCTTTAGATGACTTTTAAAACAGACTGATGTATATTTTATAGATTGATAACAATAACATGCACTGTAACTAGTTAGTACTTAAGCTTTAGAATTAGAACATAAGACCTCATGTCTTATTGACTGACCTGTACACTATCATCCAGAAATATATTAATTGTACGTGACAAAATAAATAAATAAATAAATAAACTATGACGCAGGCAATGCATGTAATGCAGTGGTTACCATCCCTGCATCCAATGCAGAAGGTCCCGGGTTCAAATCCCGGTTCAGGCAGAAGTTTTTTAACTTCTAATATGGATTCAATTCCATCACTTCTTGTCTTAGGAATAAGTAAACGGTGACTTTGGAGCCGTCCTGTAGCAACGAAGCACTCAATAGGGCACTAGCAACACCAAAAGACAACAATCAAACAAATGAATTGAATTGATGGACACAACAAGCTGTCAAACAAAAATTCTTCTGATTTTGGAAAACAAAACAAAAAACAAACAAAAACACATACAAAACTTTCACTTAGTCGTTGTCTATCATTAAAAGTTTTAAATGGCGAGCAGTTACTATTGCTACACTTGCTTTTATTTCTATGGTTGCAATTTTATTATTTTGACAGCTGATTGTGTGTCCATCAGTTCAATTCATTTGTTCCATTGTTGTAGTCCTGATGTGACGTAAGTTGCGGGTTCCCTATACATTCAAAGTTGTTCTGAATTAGCCTTGTTGATTCTGGCATTTGTCCGCAGGTGTTTGCACTGTCCAATCACTGATTCATGTGTTTCATATTTGAAATATAGATCTTTGATTGGTTATCGCTCACTCGTCGATGGTGTTTGGAGCTTACAGGGTTGGTTTAGTCACTTTAAATTAAAGTCCCCCACTGCAAATCAGTTTCATTACTAAGACTCTAAATGTGAATTTACTTTTTTTTAATTTTATTTACAATGACGGCAGCTTAAAAATTAAATATTGGAAATGTAACTGCTAATAGGCCTGCCACCCATTTACCATTACACTGAACACTGAACTAGGACTACTTCTTAAGGTTTCTATTCAAGAAGACTAGTTCTTCCACATGGTGAGGTGTTAAGCATTCACGCCTAACCGATACAGTATTGCCAGCAGCCGAAAATTGGCGCTCGCTGGCCACTTCTGTAGCTGGGATTGACAAAAATCGCATTGCCAATTGCGACAGAGTGGGGTAATGCAAAGCATTTTTGGCCCACCACTGCAGTGGATCATGTGCTCGTGAGATTATTCCCTCAAGCAAGTAGTTTTGCAGTTCCTTTTTAAGTTTTCTCTTCTGGCGTTCAACTGTTTCCATTGGGTGATCGACTACTTCCTGCATTTCGTCGAAAGAGTTCCGCAAGGAATATCCTGTAGGCCTAACTGTTGGTCTTGCTGTTGGTGCTGAGAACAAACATGATCAAAATAATATGATTGCCAACATGTTTAGTTTAATATGCAGGCCATTATATTAGTTTGATAATTTTTGCATTTATGCTTAAATTTATATATTATATATATACTATATAATATTTAAATTTATATTATAAACACACAAACAAAAGATAAAGAAAATAAAAAACAACAAGCAAAATACCTAGATTCACATTTGGGACTACGTTGGCCTTTTCCACATCAATCATTAGACGAAAAACGTCTTCATTCAAAGCATCTTTCTGAGCCGCTGTTTTCAGAAAAACATTTTTAAAACGTGGGTCCAAAAACATGGAAATGGAAGTGACGACATTTGTTTCATAGAACGGGAACCGGGATTTCAAAAACTTAAGTAGGCTCCTTGCAAAACCTATGTTACTTCCATGAGCTCCAGATAGGATGTGTTTTTCCAAGAAATTAAATATTTGAGTAACAATAGGGATGACCAATGGCAGTGTGGGGTAGGTATCTCCCGAAATTTCTGTTGTTGCCTCTGCAAATGGTTGAAGAATACCTACCAAGCTTTTGGCGGTTTGCCAGTCGGCCATGGTTAGCATCTTAACCGAACTGGTGCCACCACCTTCACATGACGATTGAATCTCATCGCACACCGCTCGTCTTTGTTCAACAAGTCTTTTCAGCATGTCATGCTCGGAATTCCACCTAGTGGGTACATCTTGCGACAACTTGTTTTTTGGCAGTTGCATTGTTTGCTGAACTTGATGAAGTCTATGCTCTGCTGCTGCGGAATGATTATAATGGCTTACAATGGTTCTCGCCTTCCGAATTACATCGGGAACAGAGTTTTCTTTCTTTGCGTCGTTAATTGTTAGTTGGAGTGTGTGCGCAAGCCGCAATCCAATTTGGTCTTATTTATTGCCGCAGTTAAATTGCGTGCGTTATCAGTGACTACATACACAGGAATATTTAGAGCAATGTCTTCCAAGCCCCATGCTTCGATCATAGAATTGATTTTATCATATATGTGGTTGGCAGTGTGTGTTTCAGGGAACGGAGAGTTTCCAACACAGTGACTTGCGATTGTAAAATCGTCTCTCATGTAGTGACATGTTAGCGATATGTATGCGTCGTTCGCCTTAGATGTCCACATGTCTATGGTCAATGATATGGATTAAGCATTCTTTTTCACATCTTCAATTTGCATTTTAAGTTCATTGACAACTTCAATTTTTAATTCTGGAATAATTTTCCTAGAAAATGTCGTTCTGGTTGGTTAATTGTATTGCGGACAACATTCCTGCATGACTCCAATAAATCCCTCTTCTTCGACTACCGAATACGGTTGCAAATTTAATGCAATCCATTTGCCTATTTTCCTGTAATATAAAAATGTAATGTTAAATGTATTCAGACTAGGGCCTAGGCCTCTATCTAGGCTACTGCCAAGTTTACATTCAAGCTGTCCCTCAAACCTAAGTATCTGGGGCTAGGCCTAGGCCTAGGCCTAGAACCATATAATTTGTTCAACATTATTGTCTGCCTAAACCTAGGGCTCAATAGATGCTAAATTTTGCCGCCTAGGCCAAGGCTTAGGCCTACATGATCTAGACAATGGTAAGTACTAGGGCTTGGGCCTAGGGACAGCCTGCTCAAAGCATGAGCAAATGCTAGGCCTAGGCCTAGGTAGGCCTAGGCTAGGAGTAGACCTACACTGGGACCTGGCAGAACAGAAGGACTTTAAGACAAATAATAGACTTACCGTGTAATCTTTTTTGCCGATGGATTGTCTGATGGCCACTTATGTTTTTGGGCAATCATGTTGGTCAGTGTTTCCTGGCGTGCTGGCTTAGGCCTGCTTTGCTGTACGGCTAGGCCTAGGCCTACTTTAGCCTTTTTTGCAGCTTCTTGTTTTAATAGTTCCTCGTACTGTAATACGTGGCGTACTTGTAGATGGCGTCGCAAACTGGTCGTTGACCCAGTTACCATTTTCAGGGTTAGATGGCAATTATTACATCTAGAACTCGAGGTGTCCGGGACCTTTTTAAAATGGTTCCAGATACATGATGAAGTAAGTCTAGGCCTAGGACCAGGGTCTAGGCCTAGGCCTGCAGTAGGGCTAGAGGTACTAGGCCTAGAAGATCCAGCAGGTTCTTGGAGCATGAATAGAGGCCTAGGCCTAGTTGGCGTCAGCGAACTTGTAGGCCTAGGCCTAGAAGATTGGCTGCCACCTTCTAGGGCTAGGCCTACATCATCCACATTTTCGTCGATTTCCCGCTCACTTTGACTTTCAGTTCGCAAAAACCGACGCATGCTTTCCATTTTTTGCGTCGTTGCGGGAGTAGCTGGGCCTAGGCCTTTACGTCTAATAAACGTCGTCTGCAAAACGCAAAGATCGATTGTATAATCGATATTTAAGCTATTTTAGGATACTAGCGCTACCTTTTGGCGGCATTTTTAACCAGTTGAATACGGCGGCTCAATCGATCAAAACTACTCGAACTCGACTCGTTTTCCATGAAAAACTCGATCACCTCGAGTCGAGTAGTAATTACTCGACCGAACTCGACTTTTCGAGTACTCGCACAGCCCTAATTATTTTCGATATTGTTTCCATATATTTACAAGCTTAAAATCCTTAAGCTCAAAATCATCACTTAAATTTGGTACAGAGTTTAGAATTTCTTCCATCGTATATGCACTGGTCATTTGATTATAGATTTCCTCTACGGCTGAAGTAAAGTATCCATTGAATTTAATTGCCGTATCTTCATCTCCCTTAGCCCTAATATTTTTGATATTCTCAGAAGCCAATCAACTTAAGTCAATACAATCAATAGTGGAGAAAAACAGTTGTTTGTTGGACTTTGAATTATAAATTCCTGAATAATTTCTGATAAATGTTAGCCATCAGATGTGATATCATATAGATTGAACTAACTTTTTGTTGGTGTTTTAGGAAATTTTATTTTAACATGATTGACATTTAACACGTTTTTGCTTAATATTGTGACTTAAGTTATTTGGCCACTGAAAATATGGCATATTATTTCAGGTTTGAAAATTTACAGCAATATAATTCATTATTTTTATTATTGATTTTATTCAGATAGGCCTAGTCCTATAATAAAACACTTTTTAAACTTATTCAAATCTAACTTACAATCTGGTTATAGAATGCTTAGCCTACCATTGCCTTATCATTATTATGAATGTATTCCAACAATGATCAATCATAAACATTGTCTTCATTATCAGAGTCTTCAGCTAAGACTGACACCCTTGGCAATTTTCTGAAAAAATCATGATTAACTGGTGGAATGTATTTGATTAGATCCATCAGTCCCTTTTCTTTTCGCGGGTGACAGGTCTTGTATTACGCGTACATGACGTCTTGCGTTAAGAGCCCTAAATCTGAAGGTCTTCCACGACCAGTTTTCGCAAGGCTCACTTCGTAAAGTTCGTTTCAGCATTATGACAGTTTTTAAACTTGTAACTGTTTTGAGCATCTTGATCGTAGTGCATCCATTTCATTTGCAGCCAGTTTACTGCACCACCATCAATCGTTTTTTTCCTGTTAGTGATTGACTCTTCCAAAACTTTTGTAGATAGAAATTCTTCTCGCAACATTTCTATTACTTTGAACTGAGGGTCCTTTTTTTGCGGCCCGTGCAATGTCAAACCAATCTTGTGGGCCATACATGCATTGGTGCTTTTTTTGCACTGCTTTCAATGGCCCCAAAATCGGCATCATTGGGCAAAAAAGAGTGCGCAGAAACTAAAAACTTGTGGTCGATGGAAGTGGCTGCTAATCGAGTATCCTGTACCAATTTTAGGAGGGACACAGCCATCTTTATGTTTCTGTTTTGCCCCGTACAACAGTCTGTGTACATAATTATTTTTTTGGGGCTAGTGGCATTTTCGAGCAAATGCTTTTTGATACAGCTTGCAATTTCTTCGGAGCCCCGAGAATCCTGCGTCTCGTCCCACATGTACATGAATCCAACATTATCATTGAAGGAATGGCATCCCAAGTTACTTTACTTTACTTACCAAGTTACTACCTTTACTTTTCAATATCTTTGTGTGTGATTTACCCTCGGTCTGCCGAAACGCTTCTGTGCTGATGTATGCCGACGATGTTAAACTGTTTTATGTAATTAACACTTAACAGTGTAGCTGATTGCCTACTACTACAACATGATCTTCAAAACCTTGTCGAATGGTGCCGTAAGTGGTGTTTAGACCTAAACCCACTCAAGTGCCAAGTCATTTCTTTCACGAACAAAAAGAACACTATATGCTTCAATTACTATCTTGATAGTAAGACAATAGAGTCAGTAGTGTATGTGACTTGGGAGTTCTGATTAACAGTGACCTTTCTTTCAACTCTCATCTTGAACAAACACTTCTTCGAGCTTACAAAACCATAGGATTCCTGAAACGCACTTGCGATAGTCAGTTCTCTAATGAAGTAATTTGTAGATTATATATTAGTTTAGTGCGACCTGTACTTGAATATGCAAGTGTAGTTTGGTCTCCCCACCATGTCACTAAGACTCTTGCCATTGAACGCGCGCAGCAAAGGTTTGTCAAGTGGCTCTGTTATCGGGACCGTGTAATGTACCACCGTGCGGACTACCCAAGTCTGTGCAAAGACATCCACTTGCAAACCCTTGATGCTAGACGCAAAGTGCTGGACGTAATAACGTTTAAAAAACTTGTTTGTGGTGAGCTAGATTGCCCTGATCTGCTAGGAACAATTCCTTTGTACGTTCCAGTCAGATGCTCTCGCCACACCCCGTTATTTTACCCCCCTGCTGCTAGGCTAGATGTATTTAAATACTCTTTTCTTCCTAGGGCTATGAGTCTCTGCAATAGCTCACAGTTTTCGCACGTCGATGTTTATAATGACAATGCTTACACCATCAAAAAGAAATGTAAATATATTAAATAGGTCAACTTGTATGTATTTCAACTCAATTTTAGTTTATTTTATTTTATAAATGTGTTTTTATTTTATTAATTAATCAATTTTCGCTTGTATGTGTAGTGTCGTCATTTTATGTTAATCCTATGGTTTAATCTATTATATCCAATGTTTTCTGGACTGTACTATGTACCATGTATGTCTGTTATTGGGTAAATAAATAATAATAATAATAATAATAATAATAATAATACACATATATATTTCGTTTGTAATAAGCTGTTGATGTCGTTAACTTTGGAAACGACAAAGCTTTTTGTAGGTCAAATGTGAAAACATAAGTGTCTTCACTTGCCAAAGCTTTGTCATTCCGCAAAGATAAGCGGGCTGCTTTAGCTAAAGCCAAGTGAGAATCAAGCTCTTGAGATGCAAGTACCTTGGCTTCAGGCGTTTCTGGGTAATTTATCTTTATTTTCAGCGAATCGCACAGCTGGAAGGTATCCTTTAAAGGGGACTTCAAATGCAGGTTAAATTTGGTAGAAAATACATTGTAGTACATTTTTTCTTGCAAAGGTGTTATACCTTGTTCCGTGCATTGAACCACGTATTGCGCAAACATGGCTTTTATGGTCAAGTTCTCATTCAAATATTTTCTATTAGGATTATGAGTTCTGCTGTAGTGGCTAGTGTATGCAGGATACGACTTTATGTGTGCCACTATACCAGACACATCCAATTTATTTGTGGGTTCTTTCTTGCCTCGTTTGTCTGCTAAAACAGTCTTCATTTCCCGAACAACATCGTAAAATCCTAGTATCGCTTATTTGATAGGTGTCGCGGAAGTATTTTTTGCATACCTTTAAGGTGTCTGCTCCCTTTATTAAAAAATATTTTAGGGACATGCTGCGAGGCGTCTTCGTTTCATTTCTTGGTCTTCTTTTTTTGTACTTGTGATGATTGAACAATACCCCGGATTAACAAATTTTGTTGTGCCAAATCGCCTAGTGCATAAAAACTATTGAAATTATTCTCACGCTCGGCTGCCGTAATCTTCTCATTGCACTTACTTTTGCACCCACACAACACATCTACAAACTTCTTTTTATCGACTACTTTTCCACTTCTAGAAACAAACGCTAAACCTAAATGTCTGCTCTTTTTGTTAACAGCTCCCTTCCATTTTTCAGGATTTCGGGACCTCTTCCTTCCTCTTGGCACCTCCTCCTCATCCACTTCAGCGACTCCCTCATCCTCCACAATCGCATCGTTAATAGCATCTAGGACCATCGGCACGTGTGTTTCCTCTTCACCATCTTTGACACCTTCAAAACAATAGGCAGTCTGTACATTTTTAGCCTATACCAAAACATACACAGCCACTAACTGTCTAGCAGGCCCTTGAATCATAGTGTTTACAAAAGAAATGCATACCATTTTATTACAACGCTTATATTAACTTGCCTTGTTTGTCTGGACGGAATCTTTGAATCGATATTCCACCTACTTGTTAATGTCCGATCAAGCTGAAATTTTTTTACACAGACGTATTGCTAATGACAATACATGAATTAACTGTCATATTTACTAAATTGTCAATTAATTCATCATAATTAATTAATTAATGTTTTATATGGAAATTGATGGTTAACCCACTTCCCAACGTCAAATCGAGTTGAAAGTTTTTACACAGACGTATTCTTAATGACAATACACGAATCAATTGTCATATTTACTAAATTTTTAATTAATTCATCATAATGAATTAATTAATGTTTTACATGGAAATCGATGTTCAACCCACTTTCCAACGTCAAATCGAGTTGAAAGTTTTCACACAGACGTATTCTTAATGACAATACACGAATCAATTGTCATATTTACTAAACAATCAATTAAGCCATCATAATTAATAAATTGATGTTTTATATGGGGATCGATAAAACACTCACTTTCGAACGTCGAATTGAGCTGAAAGTTTGCGCACAGACGTATTTTTAATGACAAAACATGAATCAATTGTCATATTTACTAAAAAAACAACTAAACCATCATAATTAATTAATCGATATTCGATTTATATTCGATTGCAAGATTCTTTAAGACTAAAAAGTATAAAATAATATTACATGAAACAAATATTTTTTTTTAAAACAACGCTTATATTAAAATGCACTAAAAAGTAAAAAATAAATTTTCGCCCAACAAATTTTTGCCTCACTCGGAAAATAAAAGCGTTGGGCGCTTTCCCGGCATAAACAGCAGAATACTGCAATCTATGTCAATACCGAAAGCGCCCAACGCTTTTATTTTCCGAGTGAGGCAAAAATTTGTTGGGCGAAAATTTATTTTTTACTTTTTAGTGCATTTTAATATAAGCGTTGTTTTTTAAAAAAAAAAAATTTTTTCATGTAATATTATTCTTCTTCAGTGGTAGTAGTATTGCTTTATTTCCACGATTAATAAATTGCATGACACATGTTACATTTATTAATATGTACCCTTAGACTTGAGTGAACAGCCTGCCCAGGGACTGCCACCTTATTGTGGTGGGCAGGTTTGCGTGCTTTGTTGATCCCGAGAGCTATGCCGGCGGAAGCGTATGCTTCTGGTAGGGCCACCCAAGCCGGACTGGTCGAGGAGGAGAAGTCAGACGAAGTGCAGTCCACACCCCAATCCCCTTTCGCCCTCACTGTCCCATTGAATATTTCTCCTCCCACTTGGCCCTGCCCTCCCTTGCTGGACTCCCGTATGACGACTCACGCGACGTATACAATGGATCTGATTCGGATGTGGCTTTATTCTTCATTATTATCTTTCTCATCTTCATTATCACCCGCTCATCGTCTCGATTAGCCATCGTTGCATAAATATGAGACGTTAAGCCCCATTAATCAATCATCTTGAGTGAACAGCCTTTTTGTTTTATCTCAGTTTAATCTCTGATGGGTTGGTTATATACGTTTGGCTATAGTAATTAACATTATGACATGTTTATAGGCTCGAGTCTAGTGGCAATGGTCAAAGAATTTTCTTCTGATTCATGTGTTTCATATTTGAAATATAGATCTTTGATTGGTTATCGCTCACTCGTCAATGGTGTTTCGAGCCTACAGGGTTGGTATAGTCGCTTTAATTAAAGTCACCCACTGAAAATCAGTTTATATTTACTGAGTCAGTAGACTAGGCCTATAAATACAAATTCATTTTATTTATTTAGTTGAATTAGGCATAGTTTTGATCATGTTTTATAGCTTAGACATTTTTTTCCAGATAATAGCAGAATATCAATTTCACCAGACAAACACATCCTCATTTTTCTTTGGTTTGCTGGCCACGAAACATCGTCATACAGAGATGTAGCCGATCGCTTTGACGTCTGTACTCACTCGTTATTCAACGTTATTACAAGAATAACTGAATTTCTGAGTGGCATGGCTAGCCGTGTAATAAGGTGGCCTAATGATGAAGAGAAGGAGAGGATGAAAAACCATTTTATGGTTACAAAAGGATTCCCTGGCGTAATGGGTAAGCATCTAAAAGAACTGTAGACCTACATAAATGGTGTTTATAAAAATGGTGTTCATAGGTTCGACATACTAATACAATATATAGTATATACACGGTTTCACCCCGTGAACCCCACCCCCTTAGGGATCGAGTGCTGATAAAAATCAGTAGAAGTTTACATCTAGGCTAGCTTACATCACTATTAGCCTAGGCCTACAGCACAAGAGAATTACCCGTTCGTCAGTTTATTTACAAATGAAATGGTTAATAATAATAATATCAATGTGTAATGTATTTTTTAACACTAAAAATGAATAAACCTCGATAAAGATGGAATAAAAGGTGGATGCGATTTAAGCCCACAGGAATTAAAATCAATTAATACAATGTTTTGTTACTTATTTGGTCTGTATTAGGTCTCATCGATGGATCGCACATCCAATTAGACCGACCGTCGGAGCGACCAGACGACTACATAAACCGCAAAGAGTTTCCATCCATGATTCTCCAAGGCATATGCAATGAAGCACGGAAATTTATCGATGTTTTCATCGGGTATCCTGGGTCGGTGCACGATGCTAGAGTTTATCGAAACTCGACCATCTATCCACAATTGGATGTGCTATGTGCCGCTAAAAAAGATTTCATTTCATAGAGCTATAATTTTTTTTTTTTTTTTTTTATTCATTAGTACAACATTTCGCTTGGTGTCTCCTAAGCCGAGGCTTATCTACACCAAGGTCCTCATCCCTGCTTTATTCCACTTGTTTTATTAGTCTTGTGGCAGGAGTCTTCATCAATTAGTTACCCTCCATCCAGAGGTCTTCTTGTCATCAGCGTTCTTCATACGTTATCAGTTCTTCCTTGATGAGAAAGATCTCTTTCTTTCCGTCATTAGCGACGAACTCTTCATGCTGCTTACGCTTTCGTTTGTTTCGTCTTGCAGTGCTTAGGCCTTTCTGGCATTTGACGTTTGCTTCAATTTCTTTCATTTCTGTTCCTTTTTCTTATCCCTTTTTTTCCTTTATGCTTCGCTTCCTTGCTTGTCCTTGTTTCTTCTGCTCATCACCTATTGTCCTCATCTTCATCTTCGCACGTTTCATATTGATCAGTTGGCGTGTCTTCCCCTTTTTCACTTGGATCTTCCTCCTGATGGTAGACTTCTCCCTGTTGATTATCCTTTGGAAGGTGGATCTTGCTGGTAGTTACTTGTCTCGTTCGTGGTTTATATGTTGTCGGTGCTCCCTCCTCTTCTTCATTTTCCTCTTCTCCTTGGTTTTCAGTTCCTCCTGGTTGGTTCTTCTTCTCTTTGTGTTTCTTGCTTCTTGTGTCTGGTCCCTGCCGTGTCTTCTGCGTTGATGGTGCTCCCTCATCTTCTTCACTTGTAGTTCCTTGGTGGTATTCTTCTCCATCTTGGATCTTCCGCCTTCCCTGTTGAATATTTGATCTTCTTTTGTCCCTCTTCACTGGTGTCATCGTGTATCCGCCTTCTTCCTCCTCCGCATCTAGTTTATCCTGCTCTAGATCTTCTTTCCTTCTTCTCCATACTTGTGTTGCGAAGTCCTCTAGTTTCTTGTATAGCTCTTGGTTGTTGAGAAGCAGGCCCGGCTCTCCGTACCTTCTGGTATCTCGTAGTTTATCTTCATCCAATACTTCCTGGCGAATATCTGAATACTCCTCGCATTCCAGCAGAATGGGCCGGACATCTTCCGGTGCCCCGCACCTACAAACATCATATTCTTCCAGTCCAAATCTTTGTAGATTGACACGTAGAGATCCATGGCCTGTAATAAGGAAGGTCAGCTCTAGTCCCGGGTGGAACCATTTCCAGCCCATCCTTTCTTCTAAATCTGGTATGAATAGTCTCGTGATTTTCCCTTTTTCCGACAAATCCCACCTTTCCTGCCAGGCGTCGTAGAAATCCTCTTTCAGCCGTGCCCGTTCACACCTAATGTATGTTTTCCTTTCGCGACCTTCTAATGCAGTTGTCCGATTTTCGATGTTATTCCACGTAACTTGCAGGTTCTTTCTGATGAAGTATCCAAATCCTTTACTTGGGATCTCCAGATCTAAATGGAGTTTCCCCGCAAGAACGCACAAGGCCTCTGTTGACACAGTGCGGCACGCTCTCGTAATCTGAAGTAGCAGGTACCGTTGTAGAGAGTACAGTATTCTCCTTATGCGCACCTGTATGCATTTATGCATCCATACAGATGCTCCGTAGGCCACAATTGGCATCGCGACCGAGTCATAAAGTATTCCCATTGTCTCTTGGGTCATGCCCCAATTTCTTCTTGTGAGTCGTTTGGTCATTGCGAAGGTCTTCATTATCTTTTGTCGCATATGCTGCACATGAGGTAGAAATGTCAGCTTCTCGTCCAGAATGATGCCTAGATAGAGGTACGCGTCAACGAAGGCTATGGTAGTATCCCCTAATTTTATTGTGGGTCTTCTGGTTTTGGCAAATCTCCCCTTAAGCATCATACACTTGGTCTTAGACGCCGAGACCTTCATCTTGTGAGTAGTATTCCATTCGTTTGTTCGTCGTAATGCTTCATTTGCTGTATCTTCCAAAGCTTTCCTTGAATCCCCTTCGACAATAATAGCTTTGTCATCTGCATAGCACACAGTGGTAACGTCTGGCTGATATCGTGCTGTGTCCTCGTCGAACACCATGTTCCATGCCGTTGGCCCAATTATGGAGCCTTGGGGACACCCACGTTGTATTTTTCTCTCCATACTTTTGTCTGTAGTTGTTATTACAGCTGTTCTGTTCTTGAAGTAATCCTGTAATATGTTCCAGAGTCTCCTTGTGCAGCCCATCTGCCGCGCACGTCTCATTATACTCGGCCACCAGACCGAATCGAAGGCGCCCGCAATATCGACAAAGATCACCATGACATACTTTCGATTTGATGATTTTACTGTTTCCAGTACTTTGTGAATGGCATCTTCCGTTGTACAGCCCTTTTTGAAGCCATATTGTAGCGGAGCCATAATATCGCTCTGGTAGTACTGATCGTTGAGGCGATTCACCACTACCCTTTCAAAGATTT
The DNA here is from genome assembly GCA_945910005.1 of Isoperla grammatica. Classification (NCBI taxonomy): domain Eukaryota; kingdom Metazoa; phylum Arthropoda; class Insecta; order Plecoptera; family Perlodidae; genus Isoperla; species Isoperla grammatica. The sequence goes on from OX246749.1 coordinate 16,052,854, forward strand.
TGCCTGTCATAGACAGTAATGATATAGGTCTGTATGATTCCACCCTATTTGCAGGCTTGTCCGCACTTTTATGAATTACCTTGATAGCTCCTCTCTTCCAGGTTGTAGGGAATGTGCCCTCTCGCCAGCACGTGTTAAACAAGTTCTTGAATACGTCCGGTATAATTTTCCATGCACGCACCAGGACTTCTATTTCAACACAGTCTAGTCCTGGGGTCTTCCCCCTTTTTGCCTTGTTTATGGCATCCGCAATTTCTTCACTCGTCAAATCTTCTATGTCCTCTGGTTCGCCATCATAGGCTTCGTTTGAAGTCCTAATTTGTTTTTGTACTTCCAGCTCCTCCTCAGGGTCGTCACACGGGAACATCTTATCCATTAGGACAGCAATAGATTCTTCCCAGGAGTCAGTTTCCACGTTATCCGGTTTCTTCACTGTGTTAAATACTTCATCTTGGCGCAAACGCCCTCTAGTGATTTTGTATACAACGCCCCAAGGGTCGTTGTTCCCACAGGTCTTCACTAGTTCCCTCCATGACTCCTTTTTGCTATTCTTGATGGTGAGGGTGTATTGCCTTCTGATAATTCTTTCCGCTTGGATAAGCTTGACGATATCTCTCTCCGCAAGCTTTCTTTTCCTAGCTTTTTGGAGGCGCTTCCTTGCCTCAAACACTTGCGATCTTAGTTCGGATAGCTCCTTATTCCACCACGGGACAGTTCTACTATTCCTTACTCTCTTCTTCATAGATCTTTGGCATGCAGTGAGGATATTCGCTGTAAATTTAGCTTCCTTTTCTTCGGCAGAGTCATCATCCAGCAATTGCCTCTCTTCCGTTAGAGTTCGTAGCTCCGACTCGAACTTATTCCAATTAGCCGTTTTTATATTGAATCTGCTTGTGGTGTGTGGTATCTGTAATTCCTCATGATAGTTTTTGTATTCAAAGTATATCGCTCGGTGATCACTAGTGGATACCCCATCAAGAACCTTCCAATTTGTTATGTTTTCAGCTCCTCGTCTGTTTGCCAATGTGACATCTATGTTTGACTCCCCATTACTAGTCGAAAATGTGAAGAGTTCACTAGGTAAGTTGAGCACCTCTAAGCCACTCTCGGCAATTCCTTGCTCAAATATTTCCCCTTTTTCGTCTGTGGACTTTGAGAACCATAGGCCAGATGCCGCGTTTGTGTCAACGCATATGATCACGTCCTTATTTCTCCAATGTCTCTGTATCTTGAGGATTTCTTCTATATAAGGTTCTACTCTGTCACTTGCCTGGCAATAGACCGAGGCGATAACCATTTCCCCAAAGTTCCCCGAGACAACTGCCGTAGCAACATGTTCCTTACAGAGTTCGTTTACCCTCGTTACTGTATACTCCCTATTCCTTACGATTATTGCAGCCTTGCAGTGTCCCTTATCTGTCTGGACAACCCTAAAGCCTAGTCCAAATCCTTTGACCGACTTTTGGTATTCGTACGGCTCTTGGATAGCTAACACGTCGATTTTATGTTCCTCCATGTATTTCCTTACCTCTCCAATTACAGCCTGAGAACGTTGTCCATTCAGCTGTAAGATTTTAACATGCCTTGATGCGATGCTAGCCATATTCGGTTCTTTGTTGGAGCGCCTCCTTCGCTCGTTTATACTCGGGACAGTGAGGGTCTTTGTAAGAGTGGGTGCACTTATTTTTCCTGTTCCAGCAATTTACGCATTGCGGTCCCATCTCCGCATTTGGGCAGTTGGCGCCTATATGGCCAGTTTCCCCACAATGTCTACAATTTGCCTCTCTGGCTTCGCACGCTTTCCCTAGATGACCATAGCCTAAACACTTGAAGCATCTAGTGACCGAAATGTATTCTGCCACTTTATGTGACCGCCACTTAATGTAAACTCTGCCGAGTTTCATCAATCTGTGATAGATTCTCGGGGTGATCTCCAGCACAACATTCCTGTTATCGTTCCCATAGCTTTTTGTCGAGAACCTAATCGTTGTTTCCATCTTGAATTGTTCCTCTGTCATCATTTCTGAGAAATTCTTTTCGTACATCTGCAGTATCAGTTCTTCTTCTTGCTGATCTCTGCTTATATCGTATATTATCACTTTTGGTAGAACCCTCTTAGGCTCCTCAACCATGAGTCCCTGATCTCGTATGTACACATTTTGTTTCAGGTCATCTATGTCTGTTGTTGAATCAACTTCAAGTAATATGCCTCTGTCCCTGATATTACGAATGTGTTTTATCTTTAGATGCTTCAGTTCAGGAAGTACCGTATTTTCCGCTTTTGTCCTTATTTCTTCGCTTGTCAGTTCAGCCGTGTTTGGTTTTCCCGATTTTAGCAGAATCACTTTGGTGGAGCTTTTCCTCTTATCCACTTCCCCCCTTTCCATGCAATTAGATTCTGGGCCATCTCTTCGTTTAGCCATTTCCGCATATGTAAGCGTGGTGTTCTCCACTTTCTGGGTTACTGCTTTTAGAGTATTATTAGTACTTCCCAAATTTTCATTGACGCTCTGTAGGTTCCAGTTTATTTCTTTGACCTCCTTTCGAGTTTCTTCCATTCCTCGCTCCTGATACTCCAGGCTCTCTTGAATCTTTTCAGTGAGGCTGGCCATCCCTTTGACCGCATTGGCCATTTCCTTACTTATTTCTCTCCTTTCTTCCAATGCCGCTTCTATTTTTGCATTTTCATGTACAATGAGTCGTACTTCACTTAGGTTGAGGACTTTTTCGCACAGATTTCTCTTTGATTTAACTGTTAATCTGTCTTCATCATTTATGGCTTTCAGGATATCCTGCTCCATGAGAATACTTTCCATGACAAACTCTCGTTTCTTTTTGTCTTTCTTTACCTCTTTTTCCACTTTCTTTTCGTCCCTTCGCGATGTGTCCTCGCCCGTTCGCAACTCCTTATCCTTCCTGTAATCACCTTCTTGTTCCACACCCTTATCTTTCCTATAGTCTTCCACTTGTTCGGAGCCAGGATTAGGACCTCCCTTGGTGGGCGTCCTCGGTGTCATTCCTGATCTCTCAAAAGCCTCCTCATTAAAATCCCTTTCACTATCTATGTCGCTAGAGTCTCCACTTACTTCCATGATCCTCTCTACAAAGCCTTGTGCGTGTTCCGTTTTCTTTGCCAGTTCGTCTTTATTTGTTTTTGTTTTCTTTGTACTCATTTTTGTTCCCACGATTATTGCGAAATCCAGGTCCACCTGAACAGAGCGTCGTACCCAGGCAAGGCTTAATTTCCCTCCGGGGGCGCCAAGTACCCGGAGGTTAGGCTAGTAAGTCCGCGAATCTACACCTTCGGACAATGAACCTCTAGACCTAGTTCCCAATCTATTAGGTTTGGTGGGTTTAACCAGGCAGTTTTCCTTCTGCAAGGGACGGCCAATTAAGGCAAGCCCCCACCCGGTTCTTAGTTCGGTCGGCGTAAGGATTTGGGGGATCATATGCACTAGCCAACAATCACCCCCTCCTCCCTCATTGCCGACCTTAACAGCCACACCACGAGAAGGTGAACCATGGGCTAGGAGGGTAAAAGCCCGTAAAGGCAGGGCGGCCAGGGAGCCCCACTCGCAGAGACTACCCGCCCCAGAGCTACAGAGCGAGCACCCCCAGCGAGCGACACCCCTAACCACTCTAACCCCCGTAACCTCCCCCCCTGACCGAGAACTAGCTCAGTCGTGGCCTCATAGAGCTATAATATAATATCTATGCTGGTTTGCTACACAATGTATGGAACAGAGAAAACACAACATAAAGTTATAGCTGATACCGCCCCATGCTTAGGCCAATATTTCTTTCTTATTTCAGGTGGATATCTGTTAGGTGATAGTGCATACCCCTGCACTACCACATGCATCACTCCATATCGCGACGATGGGCATCTTACGGCTTCCAAAGACACTTTAATAGATGCCATAGCTCTTGTAGGATAGGAATTGAGCATACATTTGGCATCCTAAAGCAACGCTTTAGGCAGATGTACCACCTGAAATTGAGAGGGCATGCCAGAATTTCCCATTTCATTCGGGCATGTTGTGTTCTCCACAACCTGGCAAACACTAATGACATGGAGCTATTTCAAGGAGAAGATATTCCAGCAGACAACCAACCAGATAATGAGCCATGTGGTGCTGGAGCAGAAAATCCTGCCCTGCCCAGGGACTGCCACCTTATCGTGGTGGGCAGGTTTGCGTGCTTTGTTGATCCCGAGAGCTATGCCGGCGGAAGCGTATGCTTCTGGTAGGGCCACCCTAGCCGGACAGATCGAGGAGGAGAAGTCAGACGAAGTGCAGTCCACACCCCAATCCCCTTTCCCCCCCACTGTCCCATTGAATATTTCTCCTCCCACCCTGCCCAAGGACTGCTACCTTATCGTGGTGGGCAGGTTTGTGTGCTTTGTTGATCCCGAGAGCTATGCCGGCGGAAGCGTATGCTTCTGGTAGGGCCACCCTAGCCGGACTGGTCGAGGAGGAGAAGTCAGACGAAGTGCAGTCCACACCCCAATCCCCTTTCCCCCCCACTGTCCCATTGAATATTTCTCCTCCCACTTGGCCCTGCCCTCCCTTGCTGGACTCCCGTATGACGACTCACGCGACGTACAATGGATCTGATTCGGATGTGGCTTTTTTCTTCATTATCATCTTTCTCATCTTCATTATCACCCGCTCATCGTCTCGATTAGCCATCGTTGCATAAATATGAGACGTTAAGCCCCATTAATCAATCAATCTTCTCCTCCCACATAGCCCGTCTGGGCCCGGGGAAGAATAGGCCCAGAGTGACTCTGCTAGTCGTAAGAGGCGACAAAAGGAGACCCTGCCCCTCCCCCCACCCCCCCACTGTCCCACTGAATATTTCTCCTCCCACTTGGCCCTGCCCTCCCTTGCTGGACTCCCGTATGACGACTCACGCGACGTACAATGGATCAGATTCGGATGTGGCTTTATTCTTCATTATCATCTTTCTCATCTTCATTATCACCCGCTCATCGTCTCGATTAGCCATCGTTGCATAAATATGAGACGTTAAGCCCCATTAATCAATCAATCAGAAAATCCTGCAAGTGGCCGCGACTTGCGAGATGAGTTGTGTCGCCAACTGTTCACGAGACGAGACTAGTGTTAGGAAGTAAAAATCTAGCTTATTGCAGTCTACTATATTGTCCCGGTGCAAGCCAGCCACTCATTAATAATTCAATTAATACAATAGTAGGCCTATATCAAATAGACCAAGTATAAACATACAAGAACATTCAAGTTGGTCATCGATTCCGAGCTGATGTGCATTTTTCAAACGGTGAAAACGTTTCACGAAAAGTTGGCTTACAAATGGGACAATATGGTTTATATAAATTAAAAAAATTAATGCATGATTGTCCATAAAACAAAATGTTAGTTATTAATATCAATTTATAAATAATATTACGTAAATAAATAGCCTACACTCTTACACAAGCACACACAACCGTATACATTTTACCATGTTGTCTGTAAGATAGTAAATATAAAGCACCTGTATAGGCTGCTCTAAAAAAAAAGATAATAATCTTAATATAAATATTCTAGTTCATGTTCATCTTACTAAACTAGTTAACAATTAAACCTCAATTGATTAATAAACTTCGTCTACCTAATCGTTCGTATAAAATATTTGCCAAACAAAACAATTGCGAAGAACATAAACCACGAGCAATTATTAGAGTAAAAAAAAACAAATAATAGAAAGCCCTAAAGCCCCCTCACAAAAAGAAAAAGTGAAAAAGACCATTCTAAATAATAAGTCATAATTTAATCCATTTAAAGGTGCCGTTACTGTAAAGTGTTGGTCGCAACGCGTTGCTCGCGTCGAAGTGTTTACAGTAGCGCGATCTTTGGTAGACCTAACGCGAGCAAACGACAACATGACAACTGTAATAACATGTTCATAACCTAGATGTACGTGTGATGGAAGACTATTGAGGTTGTTAGTGTAGGGTAGAGCCCCAGCAGCCATTGGCGACTGTCTACTGATAAATTTCCCGTATATGCTAGTAGTACTGGCGGGAGCCGCCACACTGGCGCAGCCTAATTAATCAGCGGGTGTGTGGCGGCACCTGGTGGCTCCCACCAGTACTACTAGCATATACGGGAGATTTATCTGTAGACAGCCGCCAATGGCCGCTGGTCCTCTACCCTACACTTACAAACTCGATGCTATAATTTACCTACTTACATATACAATTTTGCTATATTATGGCAGAGACAAATTGCAGCTCTTGTGTACCTCGAAATGTGGAAGAACCCGAAGAAACAAATGTCGTTTGTCAAAGTCTACTTGATCTCCGCCTAGCGAAGGCTCGTCGAACTCGGCAACTTATGAGTTTGACGAGCCTCCGCTAGGCAAAGATCAAGTAGACCTTGGCTTCGTTGATCAAAACAGGAAATAAACAAGTTTTGCGTTGGTTCGTTTCGCGAGCAATGCGGCTGAAGCGCCAAACTCGCAATCAGATTGGTCGGCGCACCTAACGCAAGTAGCGCGTCGCGACCAACGCTTTATAGTAACGGCACCTTTAACCTTTAGAAATATATTGCAAATAACCCTTCTCCCCTTCAAATATTAGGGTTATTTGCAATAGATTTCAGCAACTCGTTTTGTATTTTAAGTTGCTCGTTTCGCTCACGTAGCAACTGCAATTTATTATTGCGATATTGTTCAGTCGCTTTCGCCCTAGCGATGCTCAGCTTATTTTTCTGGACTCTGCTTTCAATGAGCTCCTTCTGTAAAGCGACCAGCTGCTGCTGGGCGTTGCGCGGCCGCTTCACACTGACGGAAGTCGCTCGGCTTGGTCCAGGGGTTGCAGGCTCCCTAATAACAAATAAATACACTTTGCTCATTATGCTTCAATACTTAGATACATACTATTATTATTTTATTTAGTTCACTCTAATAATGAGAGAGCCTGCCCAGGGACTGCTACCTTATCGTGGTGGGCAGGTTTGCGTGCTTTGTTGATCCCGAGAGCTATGCCGGCGGAAGCGTATGCTTCTGGTAGGGCCACCCAAGCCGGACTGGTCGAGGAGGAGAAGTCAGACGAAGTGCAGTCCACACCCCAATCCCCTTTCCCCCCCACTGTCCCATTGAATATTTCTCCTCCCGCTTGGCCCTGCCCTCCCTTGCTGGACTCCCGTATGACGACTCACGCGACGTACAATGGATCTGATTCGGATGTGGCTTTATTCTTCATTATCATCTTTCTCATCTTTATTATCATCTTTCTCATCTTCATTATCACCCGCTCATCGTCTCGATTAGCCATCGTTGCATAAATATGAGACGTTAAGCCCCATTAATCAATCATCATCATCAATCTAATAATGAGTAGCACTAGCACCAAGCTGAGTAAGCTTACGTCTATGTGACAAGTTACCTACTAGCAATTGTAATTACCAATGCCAAGCTACCTTGTACTAAAACTTAAATGAATACTGAATATTGTGAGCGTTAAATTACTTCTTCCATTTTCCTAGAGTGTGAGAGTTCCCATGTCATAAGTTCCAGTATATTATTATTAGGGATGACAACGGGTACCCGTTACTCACCCAGTGCGCCCGGGTACGGTTCCAACTTTCCAATACCCCTTACCCATCATTACCTGTTTTCCTCAACAAAAATCGTTATTGCGGCATCTTTGTGCTAGTCCACGGTGTCCGAGCTCGTATTATGACTTGATTACGCCGCACAGAAGCGACCAGTGCTCTTGCTTGTAGCTCATAGTGGGCGTGCGCGATGTAGTTTTGTGTAAACAATGATTTTGAAGCATCATGCACTGAACACAATGTAATATGTTACGGTTTACCAATGCTATGAGTATATCCACAATTTTGCTAATTATTCGACACCCATGAAGCCCATTACAATAAAAATTAATTGTGCTACCCAGGTAACGCGGGTACCTAGACCGGGTACAACAAATTCCGGGTATTGAAATCCCTAATTATTGTATATAGTATTAACTTACTCGGAACTCAAGTCCTCTTGAGGCTCTACTTCTTCGGCTGGCGCTATGCCACACTTTGCCATAAGTGTGGCATAGCTAACCGGCTTGCCAGTTCCCATGGTAATCTCCGGGAAGACACTTGCCTTTTTTGACAGGATGTCAGTAAGCTCTCTGAAAGAAACCCATCAAATGAAGTCAAGCTATACTCGAAACATTATCACTTTGCAACAGTGGCGAGGGGTCGGTGCATGCCTTTACATTTTAAAGAATAGAATATTATTAGGCTATACATGTTCCCTTAGTTTTGTGAAAACTTGTTACTTCAAATTATGTCCGAGTACGCGAAGTCTACAGCGAGAGCGAGTTGACACACCAACAGCTCCTGCTCATATTATTGCAAGTTACAGGCTGAACGTAACCGAAAAGCTACGATTTCAGCTTGCATAGAACACGGGGATTGGGCAGAAATGGGGCTCTGGAATATTTTTTCCAAGAGTGTGACCTAGGAACCCATGCAGTATTAAACTGAACCCAAAGGCTGCATTCTCATTCTCTTTATAACGACATTCCTGTGTCTCGCTTGGTGATTCGCGCGCACGCCAGTATGTTGCCGGCTACGCGCTGAATTCAAAGCCTACTAGAGACTCATGTCACAGTGAACATTGAGTTCACAACTTGTCGTGTTGCTGTTGACTATAGTATAAAGAATATTGTACAATTGTTGGACACAGCTGATGGATGCATGTGCCAGATGCGTTTTGTGCCATTTGAAAACTACCCATTTCAGTTTATTTATAGGTTACAGCCAAACCATTATAAAGAAGAATTTGTAATTTAAATTTCGTAACTTTGTCTGTAGAATAATTAAAATAAGTAAAATTAATAATTCTAGTTCCCCTTTGACAGCCAGAATTATGTGTCAAATGCCTAGGTATCTAAAAAGTGGGCACTTTCTGTGTATGGCACTGAACCCCTACTATTATGAACAATGGGTATTTGGTCTACAAGTATTTATTAGTCCATGCCTACTTTCAAATGTTATGCCTTGCCACTGCTTTGCAACCCTAAACCCACACTTCAATACCATGCTACTTACTTGTCATAGGGGCTCACCTTGCGCCCTCGCCCAGTCTTGCTGTTATTTTCTGTTTTTTTTTTCACGCTCTCTCCAGTGTCTTCCACTTGTTGGCACACTGGAGAGGCGTGAACTCGTATCCCTTGTCACAGAGGTGCTCAGAGATAACCTCCCACATTTTTTTGAGGGAGATTATTTTCCGATTCTCCACCTAAAAAACAAATGTGATGTCATTTTAGTGTAGGCCTAGGTCCTTGTACAAGTAAACCTTTTAGAAAATCTAGAGCCTAGCCCCCCCCCCCCCCCCCCCGGACAAATTTGGACAGTTAAACTATTAAAATGTACCTGTAATTAGTGATGATAACCTCTCTCTTTGTATTATAGAGTTACGCCTTCAGTGTACCCAATTTAAAAAAATCGGATGTATAAGAGGTGTGGCAGTTAGTGCAATAGTTTTAATTACAGGCCAACCAGTACTCACTTTCAACTTCATTTCTGGGTACAGAGACACCAGCAACTTTGTTGGAGCCTCCGTCCACTCTCCAAATGGGCTTAGGTTGGATGTACTTGGGGATGCATTCGCAGTCCCCAAATACCCTTCGGTGGGCGTAGGCCTAGGCCTAGCCCCAGGCACGTCGATGATGAGGTGGAAGACCTAATATATAAAACAATATCACATAATTACAATAGTGTACAATGAAACACAGGAGCAAACATGCTACGTAGGGCTATGGCCTAGATAATGCATAATTACATTACATACCTGTCCTTCAACTTCGACAAATTTCGGTGTATCGTCGGCAATGTCAATTTCATTCACAGGAATGAGCAATTGATTCAAGGCACCTGTAGGTAGGATACAAAATGAAACACATCTCATTTAAATGTCCACTGTATAAGCCTATGCCTAATAGGCTACCAAATTTGTAAATGTACATTATTTTAAGTGACTGTAAGACATTTTCGAGGTTATGTCACAAGACTCATGTAGTTTCTAGTCTACACCTAAACATAATTTTTAATTTTTGTACGTATTTTTCTTGCATTATAATACCAGTCGCACTTACCTTCGGTTACAAATACATAGTTGTCGTTCTGTAATATTGGAACGTTATTTTCGTCTACCACAATTTCTGCAGAAATACAAGTGGTCGCCATTTTTACCGCCCATTTCTATTATTACACAAGGCACACCAGCTAAATAGGTGGTGCTGCATATCCTGCATCGATGCAGTTACACCGGACAAAGAAACGACTAGCGGTGTAGCTGCATTGGGACAAAGAAACGCGAAAGTGCTACACGAGATTGATTAATTGGGCTTAACGTCTCATATTTTTGCAACAATGTCTAATCGAGACGATGAGCAGGTGATAATGAAGATGTGAAAGATGACGATGAATAAAGCCACATACGAATCAGATCCATTGTACGTCGCGTGGGTCGTCATACGGGAGTCCGGCAAGGGAGGGCAGGGCCAAGTGGGAGGAGAAATATTCAATGACAAAGTGTGGGGGGGGGGGAAGGGACAGGGTCTCCTTTTGTCGCCTCTTACGACTAAAGTGCTACACTCCTTGCATACATGCAGAGAGTGCAAGACAAAGAAACAACTAGCGGTGTAGCTGCATTGGGACAAAGTAACGCGAAAGTGCTACACTCCTTGCACACATGCAGAGAGTGCAGGACAAAGAAACAACTAGCGGTGTAGCTGCATTGGGACAAAGTAACGCGAAAGTGCTACACTCCTTGCACACATGCAGAGAGTGCAGGACAAAGAAACAACTAGCGGTGTAGCTGCATTGGGACAAAGTAACGCGAAAGTGCTACACTCCTTGCATACATGCAGAGAGTGCAGGACAAAGAAACAACTAGCGGTGTAGCTGCATTGGGACAAAGTAACGCGAAAGTGCTACACTCCTTGCATACATGCAGAGAGTGCAGGACAAAGAAACACACCTATAGAGGTGCTCCACGATCGCAAAGAGAAAGGAATAATGCGGCGGGATGTATAAACGTGGAGTATTCAAACATGCCAACAGAACCGATAGAGAAGTACACAGGGGTGGGCCAATGTACGGAAAACCCTGTCCGGCTGACTGACACTAGAAACGGGATAATAATTATAGGGGGAACAGCCCAATAACAATTAAGACGTTTCAATGTGTCATATATAATAGAGATTTATTTATATTTGTTGATTTAATATATTTTATTGTTTTGTTGATTTTATTTATTTATATTTATGTGTTACTATTTTATTTATATTATTTATTATTTACTATTCTGCTTAGTTTACATTATTTTTATTTTATTCCTTCATTCTTTGTTTTAGTGTTTATTTATTATTTACTTTTTTGTTTAGTTTACATTAATTACAATTTTATTTATTAATTCATTCATTCCCTATTTGATACTTTTATATGGGGAAATTTCATGAAAGAAATCCACATGCAATCATAGGTAAAAATTAAGTACATGTAATTTATTTTTACCTATGATTTCTATGTGAATTTCTGTCATAAATTATTATTTAATGGAGAAGATCTTTTAATGTTGGCATAACTATTGTAAATGATTATCATGTAAATGGTCTATTGGAAAAGCTGCTTAAATGGTAAATGAAAATACAGTGCATGTACATATTATTTACTTTCAAATCAACAGCATTATTTAATGTAGGCTACAAATGATTGTGGAGGGTGATAGTTTTTACTGCACTTGACTTGCAGACAGTGCAGGCAGTAAATGCCTGAAAGATATGATGGTCCGTTTGGTAATACATTTTTTTTTTAAATCATCATCTCTTGAAACTTTTACAATACAGAGAGGTGGAAATTTGCTGTGAACTACTAAATCGCAATAAGGCAAGTTTAAAAGGGCAAGGCCTAATTGGCACTGCCCGTAATATGCATGTTTCTTTTTTGGGTCAAAACGCCATTTGAAGCTACGAAAAGGTATTTTAGGCCCTTAGTGTCAGGCTTATACAAATCAAAAATGCTAGAATTCACCGCAGGGCTTTTGGATTTTAAAAGATGGTGTGGTTTCCACCCTTTAAATCTGGAGAAAATCTCAGCCAGCTCATTTCAGGAATTACGTTAAGCCCTATTAATCAATCAATCAATCAATCAATCAATCATAGTTTATCACTATATGCCTGTCTTGCCTCTGGCTCAAGTTTACGCCCATTGCCAGTGTGGATGTTTCCTTCAAAAGTCTCTTGATTTCTTAGAAATGAGTATCTTATGTTCCCGGTTTTGGCCTGTCCGTCTACCATATGTGTACAGCTCGTAGCAATTGCTTCCGGTAATCCGTATTTTACGAGCTATACGCCAAGCTGTGGACCCACTTTGCTCCCTAGAATGAACACAAAGCTCCCTAGCTTGCGTCTCATTCAGAAAGACATTGTCAACGTAGAACTGTGCATGTTCTTGACTAGGGAGATACTCTTCAGGAATCTCGACATTGGTTAACCCCATTTTACCATTAGCAAAACACGCAGCAACTTGCTCATGGTAAACCTCGAGCTCAGCAGAAATCACCTGCAAGTAAAAAAACAAAACACATAAGTAAATGTACTATGTATTGTTTTTTTGTGCACAGTTGTGTAGGGCTGTTTTGATTTGCCATTTCAAAGTTAAAATGCTTACTGATTTACTTAAATAGACGTTCAAATATTGCCAGTGCTCCCTTAGCCTCCATACCTCCACTTGACCCTTCAAAGTTTTTGGAGCAGGTGTGATTTTCATCACCCTTAGTACAACCTGGGCAATATTTACTAAAGCACTCAATGTCAACCATTTTGTCAGTATCATTGCATGTTGCCTAACAACCCCGTTTAGAGATGCATGGCCCCTTTTCTGCCATGTTCTATCAAGAGTTTTACTAAGACCTTGTTTTGCGTCATTGTCATTCTCATCTATAGCCCCCTGGATAGCTTGTCGCATAGAGCTTTCACGCATATCTTAAATGTGTCTGCCTCTATAGAACTTTGGTATAGTTACCAAATCTGGTTGGTAGTTGTGATAAATCCATGACAACAGATCATTTCTTACCAGAGACCGCAGGTCATAAACATACCTGATATTAACTTCATACAGTTTGTCCCTTGTAATTTTTAAGCTCATGGTGGAGCTGGAAGATTCACACTCAACACATCTAATGTTCTGGTCTTTTTAACCTGAGCCCGGCGTTTTGTGGGTTCAAAGGAACCAAGATGTCGCCTGGTCTATTGTAAACCTTGCTAATTTGACAGGTAGGATGGGCCTCCCCGGAACACCGAAGTACAATCACATCCAATACATATTGGTCCGCTGCTAGTGAACCATCAGTATAGTATCGTTACTTGCATGACGATATTACGTAGGATAGTTGTGCCTTGCAAAGAAATACATTGCTATAAACTAAAATCATAATGCACCATGCTGTTGACGCCGCCTCCTCATCGTGTTCGCATTCGTCACGTGCTGTCTGACGAGGTATCGCTACCCACATGGATAACAATTTGATCCACAGCATTGTCGATCATGAAGTCCAGTTCCCAAAATCGTTTTTCACATCAACAACGTGGGTTACACATTTTGCCTAGTGCGCCGCGGTGACCAACCTTATCCCGTCTCGTCCAAGACGTTCTACATCTTGTTTGCTGCCGCTGCCCCTTCACCTGACTCCATATCATCTCTATTGGGTTTAGTTCACAATTCACAATGATATGGAGGCAGGTGCAACACTGTCCGACCAGACTCTACAACCAACTCACCAATTTCATACTTATCATACTTGTGTTTCTCTGTCTTCACTAATTCCATCAACTCACTTTTAATCATGCCGTCGTTGTAAGTGATTTCCTTGTTTTTTAGCCACTCCTGTAACTCAGCCTCCCTCCAAGATTGGGTCGGTAACTTTTCTTTTTTTACCGAATGGTAGTGGGCGTTGTCCATCACTATTTCGCTATGGGATCTAACTTGGGCAGCACAGCTCTAAACCTCTCATTAAATTGTTGCCCATTCATCTCATCATGATAGTCCCCAGAGTCTCGTTTTGCCCGGAAAACTATCTCCCCACCTTCCACCCAACCATTTTCATTCCCTGTATGCAGGATGACAATTCGTCCACCTTTGCCGCTTGGGGTTTTTATCCCGTTCTTAGGCCTTCCAGCAGGGCCCGACGTGCTGACTGCTGAGGGCACCTTCGTATCTTGCCACACTTCCTCCCGAGTATGCCCGGCATTGCACCAAGTCTGCGCCCCTCAGCTTGATACTGTCTGATTAGGCGGAGGTATCGCCGTCTCCACGCACTTATGTCTTCGCTTTCAATGAGAGCAGAATTTCTATTTCTCTTTAAGTACGAGAAGCCTATTGAACGCATTGTGCGATGTATAGTTGATTGCGACATATTCGGCAGATCTGGGTAATTATTCATCGCATTTGAAACTAAAGCTATAGTTGGGATTGAGTTTTCCCCCAAAAAACTCGTGTATCTTTCTTCTTATAGCATTTTTAGTGAACTCGTCATAAATGGGCTTTATTTTGGGATGTCCCTTAATCCCTTTGCACCGCGCCGGGATCTATTTGGAGTTTTCACTTAATTGCTAGTGTTTATTTCTCTTTTTATCCTTTTCACAGAAGCCTGACTTACACCGCCCAAAGACGATGTCATTTCAATGACTTCGTTTACTTTTTTGTTTGGGTGGTTTTTACGCTATTTAGAGTATTCATTTAACACACACTATTTCAAATCAAGTTAATGTTTAGTTAATAAGAATTAATTCACTCCCTCTATCTCAAGAGGGCCAAAACTTGTAGGATGGATTGGTCTCGAATGAATAAACTTCTACTTCTAGTTTCATTATTTTTAACTCTATACGTTTCGTGGTGAAAACATACACTTGTTCCCAAGAGATGTACAACCCTCCACAGAACGTAGACTTGACACGATATATAATTAAAACAATGTACGTGGCATAAACCGTACAGTAACAATTCATACACCATGGCGAGCAACAGAAATATTTGTAACCAAATAGTTACATAATCTTACCTTCTTCCGCTCGAGTGTTAAACGCTTCCTGGATGCTAAGGTTTTCTGAAAATCCAAACAAAAATAGATGTCAGTATTTTCTCTCTTCTCAACAATTAATCTTGTATCTAGAAATCGGATTTGTATTCCCTAAAAACCACTGAAATATGCGCATATATATATTCCCTTCAAAACAAGAAAATATTCTCAAATATTCTCTAAAACACCAACATATTCTGTTCTATTCCTTGTAATTTTGTATTGCCGTTATGATATAAGTGTCAACCCTCGTCTGCGAGACAAGAGTCAGCACCCAACCGAAGGCGCTAGGTGGATGAACGGTTCATTGGCATTGTTTTGTTGCACGTGTAGTGGGAGGGGGTTAGAATGGTGCACGAGTAAATCACACTCGCCAGAAGCAAGAATTTCGAATGTCACTCTATGGGACGCCTCAAGAGTTGCACGAAATTCAATTTGCAGTTCACACCCCCGTGTTAGACATTTGTTGCGAATAACCGAGAAATATACGCCATTCTTTACAGCAATAATGCTTTCATGGTTGATTTTGCGAGATTCTATGTTCTCAAACTGACAAAATTTGACATCCGCTATTCTCATACACGATACGAATTGTTTCTCCAATAAATCCAAATTTGGATCGTGGATATAACAGGCTAACCATTCACCAAGGGTAAAATACCAAGCATTAATTACTCGATTGGACATCGATTGCGTACTATCGAGAGGGACAAAGTCAACATTACCTTCTCTCACTTTCTATAGACCTAAATGATTTGGTCTCACTTTACATAATTGATTTTAATTTACTTGTTTATGACAACAATTAGTAGGTTTATTCGAAACCTCACATAAACAGACATCCATAAAGTTTACAGCACCGTTTTCACTAAGTGCAACAGAAAGCTTTTGTTTTAATACCTGCCCAGGGACTGCCACCTTATCGTGGTGGGCAGGTTTGTGCGCTTTGATGATTCCTCGAGCTATGCCGGTGGAAGCGTATGCTTCTGGTAGGGCCACCCTAGCCGGACTGGTCGAGGAGGAGAAGTCCGACGAAATGCAGTCCACATTGCCCCACTCCCTTTCCTCCCTTTCTCTTTTTCTCCCCGCCCTCCTATTTGCCCTTTTCCCCCTCTATTTCATTTTCATAGATCACCCACTCATTGTCTCGATTAGCCTCGTTGCAAAAATATGAGACGGTAAGCCCAATTATCATATCATAGAGCTTCCCTGGGAAGCTTCAGCGAAACCATCGTCCTCAACAAGCTTAATAGAAACCTGTTGTTTCGGAATTAATTGCACCTGACAATTAGAACTTCCCTGGGAAGCTTCAGCGAAACCATCGTCCTCAACAAGCTTAATAGAAACCTGTTGTTTCGGAATTAATTGCACCTGACAATTAGAACTTCCCTGGGAAGCTTCAGAAAAACCATCGTTATTGTTACATTTTGCATTATTGATATCGTGTTTGACTGACAACTTGTGTTTTACCAGAGTCTGAACATCGTTTGTATTTCTTATCCACATAATGTACAATTTTGTACTTTTGTTCTGTTAGCAGGTTTGTTCAAATCGATACATACTTGAATAAATATTGAACTTTTCCCACATTTACCGGAATTTAATACGCTATCAACAGACGAAACATGCGTGTATATGCTATAAGCGACGTCTTCGGGCACAAACAATATTTTAGACTTAAAATTGGACCATTTTGTAAAGAGCAAATTCCGGTGGCGTGTGGTGTTACAAACATAAAAATGTTTAGCTGCTTCACCAAAAACGGACTCACTATCAAAATCAATTGCTTCTGAAGGAACCCGCCCTGTCTTCTCTGTAATAAAATCTAATAAATCTTCACATTTAACGGTACTTAAATTCTTGACCATTTTTAATGTCCAAAGAAAAAAACTCTAACTACACCTTACCTTAAAACCTTACTTACTCAATGATATGACACTGATTGACACTGGCAGCTCCTGCAAACTGACAACAACTGACACCCACAACAACTAAAGCAGGACTGAAAAAATAAATAGGACTTCACCCCCCCCCCCCCCCCCCCCCCCCCAAAAAAAAAAAGCTCCACTAACGCACTCTACCATCTGCCAAAGAAACAAGATGTAAAGACTGTGCCAAACAACAAACAGCACACTAGCGCTCTCTACCAACCATGAGAGAAACCCTAGCATCTAGCACCGTAGTTTTTAAAACGAAATAACAACTTTAGAACATTGAACACAATATATAATACATAGTTCAATGTTTTATGCCTTTTAAAGCTCAGAAACAATAGTATTCAAAGTAATAAGCGTAAAATACAAAAGATACATTATTAGAGAAGATTTATTTTGTATGAAGGATCATTTGTAACAAAAGTCCACATGTACAGCTGGATACACACATAAATGTTCTACTAAAAACTAATTTTTATTTTCCAAAAATGTGCTATCTGCACTACTTTGTGACCAAGCGAATGCTAAGATGTGTTTTATATTGACCGGTATACAAGATTTTTTTTGTATGAAGGATCATTTGTAACAAAAATCCACATATACAGCTGGATACACACATCAATGTTCTACTGAAAACTAATTAAAATTATCCAAAAATGATCTATCTGCAATACTTTCTGACCAAGTGAATGCTAACATGTGGTTATATATAGTTGGTATACAAGATTTGTTTTTTTTTTGTATGAAGGATTATTTTCCAAATATTGTCTAGTCGCTCTATATCGTGACCATGAGTATGCGAACATGTGGTTTTAAATGATCGATGTACAAGATTACTTTTTTGACCAGAGTGTACATGACAATATTAATGATTTATAAAAGCTATACATTCTTTTTTCCTTTATGAAGCAGTATGTGTAGCAAGAATCGTGCAACACATTACGATACGCACACAAGACACTATTTAACTTCTCAAATTAAATTGTTTTTGTTTTATTTTTGAAATATTATCTGTGTATATATTTTTGTCGAGTGTAAATACAATTAGTTATGTAGTAGTAGTTGTAGTAGGTGTAGGCCCTATATCTTTATTAGCATTTTTGCTATTTTACAATGTCATTCACAAACTTCACAATATATCACATAGGCAATACACAAGGAAAGAAGATACAAACATCTTAAATGTTATATAATTTGTTGCTGTATAAAGCAGAATTTGTATTAAAAAATCTTAAAAGGGCTCTACTTTCTGCACTACACTGTAACCTATTATATTGCAATGCTAATTATGCTGTATGCACAAGACTATATTTTCCGATACTCAAAAACGGGTCTTGTGGTCACAATATAATTATCATTGTACACAATTACATCTCGGGATATTGCTCTCTTCCCATGAGTCACCAATCACCAATTATTGCAACCTTTGAAATATAGTATCAAATTTAAAGAGATGCTTGTTCTCCATTAATGTTTGAAATTGGAACCATTTGCGTACAGCCTGCTATATTTTTGTTGATATACACCGTACAGCCTGCTATATTTTCGTTGATATACACCGTACACACCCGCCGGTATGGATCGCACTTGTGTGGGAGTGCAGATGAACATGTGCAGACGTTTTCCACTCAGTTGACTACCGGGCTGAGAATCTCTGCACGTTATCTGCACTTTTCCCCACACAAAATCGATCCACGTCAAGGGTGTGTACGTAAACTTATTGAAATGAATTATGTAATGGAGGGCGGTGTGTCACTATTACTCTATGTACTCAAGTGTGTTGACATATCCTAATAAAAAGTATAATAAGTTGAGGTAATGTGCAATGAAAATAATTAAAGAAGTTTTGTAGTCTTTTCCTGCTTTGTAAATCAGTTTTTATAACTGAATTGGACAGGCATTAAATAAATAGAGGCTTTCGCTTCCAATGAGGACGGGATTAGATTGAAAAGTGAGGTTATGGGAACAGTAAATCTAGTTTGTGAAGTAGGCCTAGACTAGCTTAAACAATGGTTTGGATCAAAGATAATAACATTATAACTACGTTATTGGTTTGGATGTTGTTTTAAACAAAATAAGTGGTTCTTTTCTGGACGGCTTTCGCTGCGTGGACGTCCGAGAAGGTATTAAATTGAAAAGTGAGGTTATGGAAACGGCAAGTCAACTAGGCCTAGGCCTAGGCCTAGCTACCAACTTTATGTTTTTTTTTTAAATACAAATTTCTACAATTTCCAAGAATGTAAGGCGCATGCTAAGAATTGTACGTTATTACGTTTTAAACCAATTCAAATATACCGTTTTTTGGCTACTGCTAGGCCTAGCCTATGCCTAAAGGCGCGTCTACACAAAATGATTAATGTGTAAGTCGTAAGGTAGTAGTAGTAGTAGTAGCTCTCTCTTCTGCGGCTGGGCCTTATAGCCCGGTGGCAGAGGCAACCCTCCCCCCAAGATTTAATAGGTGTATGGTTTAATGTTTAAATCGTAACGTTGTCCCCGCCCCTATATATTTCTTTGAAAGATCTGCGACTACGTAACGAACGTTGATTGGATGGTCGTAAGCCTTACGACAGTAGTTCGATCTTTTTCAACTACTCTTTCAACACTAATCATTAAACATTACACCTTACGACACTGTGTGAACGCTAACACGTAACTCATATGCCTGAACTTGCTTAAACCATAAACCTTAAACATTAATCATTTTGTGTAAACGCGACTTAAGCCTATGCACGGATTTGTAGGTTAAAGATGACGAACTTATTGTTTTTTCATGTTTTTTTAATTTAATTAATTTGAAGAAAGGGTAATTTATTTGTATTTACTTTATTTATTACCGGTACACTCCAAATAAATAATTTAACCCTTTTTCAAAATGCATAAATAAGAAAACATCAAAAACCATAAAGTTGGTAACTTTAAGAAATAGACCTACTGCAAGGGTTGGCCTTGTTTTCGAACTGTTTGAAAATTATTAAAAATAGGCCTACTGAAAATGGGATCTTGTAACTGAGTGAATAGTTTTATTGTTGCAAACTTCCACAACAACCTATTCTATTTTCAAGGAAACAGTAGGTCTAAAACTTGAGATACTTTTGATCGCATGGATCGCATCGCACACATGGGTTCGGCAAACCTAATGATCCGGCGCTTAATAGGGATACGTTACGATATCAAAATCCATCGATATCGTACAAAAAATAGCCTCATATAATATAGTTTTTGATATTTTTCCGCCCATGTTTATTGAATTTTCAAATATAGTTTTTGCGACAGTTTCCCCTAACATGTGTGTCTTCCCACTCCCACATTCATTGAATTACACGTGGTGCACAGCTGTAGATCTATGACTAAGGTCGTATGCATAGTCCAGACTCAAACCCTCCTCAACTCGGACTCTCCTCAGCCTCACCTAGCCACCAATCACAGAGCCATCCACATAGCAATGCCGTTCCTGATTGGTGGTTGGGCGAGGCTGAGGAGAGGCTGAGATGAGGAAGGCAGTTCTGTGTATTAGCTGAACCGACCACACACTACGGAGAATCTCAATTAAGTTTGAAAATGTTTTAAATTTTAATACTTTTCATGAAATCTCACAAAGCAGAATAAAAATACCAATATCGAAAATAATTTAGTATATCAATATGAAATATGAATTGTAATGTATGTTGGTATTGCTGGCGCCCGGTTATGTAAGGTTGCCAGCCCTGCCTAGCGAGAGGGCGTTGTCAAGGGGGCGTTTTCCCCGTCGCACTCGCTGAGCTGAGCCAGCCTGTCAGTGCTGCATTGTCTGGGCATTGTGATAGTCGTGTACAATAAATAACGGTTACCAGAACCATGGGCCTATTACAGTATTTGCTATGACTATTCATTTCAAACCCATGGAAACACCACACATGGCGACGAGGATATATGGGCTTAATTCAAGTAAGCAGGCACTCAAATTCGAGTAAGGCAAGGTAAGCCAAGTGACAGTTCCAGTGGACGTTTGTTTCACCCAAGGTCAAATGGCGACAATCGGCAATATCGGATCATTCGATTCGGGGGAAGAGACGTGGCATTCATACATTGAAAGGTTTGAAAATTTCTTCAAATGTAATGAGTTGGCAAATACTTTACGTACAAGTACGTTGTTAACTGTAATTGGGGTGAAAACTTATCATCTACTCAAAGAACTTTGTGAGCCGGATCGTCCGTCCGACAAAACGTATGAGCAACTAATCAAGATAGTTGGGGATCATTTGCATCCAAAACCTTCCCGTATTGCGGAGCGGTACAAGTTCCATAATTGTGTGCAGTTAGAGCACGAAACGATCGCAGAATTTGTAGCCAGGCTAAAAGGGCTGACAACTCATTGCGTCTTTGGGCCCAATCTAACCGAAGCCTTGAGAGACAGATTCGTTTGCGGGTTACGAAATGATCGAATTCGAGAGCGTCTGTTGGAAAAGGGCGACCCAACTTTCGACGAGGCTTTGAAGATCGCTACGTCCTTGGAAGCAGCGCGGAAGGATGCGTCAGCTTTGGGGAGGGAGCGGTCCATGCACAATATGCAAGGTCACCAGAGTACTACGTACCAAGGTCGCCGACGACAACAACAAGCGCGCTCAAGTCAACAACAACAACAAGTGGTTCAAACCAGTGATCCAACCGACGGGGGTAATTACAAGTGTTACTCGTGTGGTAGTGCAAATCATTTACGTGCAAACTGTAAGTACAAACATTACCAATGTAATTCATGTGGAAGAAAAGGTCACTTAAGCAAAATCTGCAACACTGATAATGTTTCAAAGACTAGTGTTTTAACTACCACTGAGGTAGTTAAAAGGCCTAAGCATAAGGGCAAGGCCAAATTAGGCCTAGGTCATAAATTCATGACTGATGCAGAGGGACCTCATAACCCTACTTCTGATAGTGAAACTAACAGCAGCGATGAAAGTAGCATGTTTCATTTAGCAAGGGAAAAGCCAATTCAATGTAACAAAATGGCAGATATTAAAGATAGTCCTTTAATGGCCAAAGTTATTGTAGAAGGTAATGAACTGTCAATGGAACTAGATACAGGTTCAGTTGTTTCAGCTATTTCTAGTGAATGTTATAAAAAGCAATTTAGTACAAAGACATTGCTCAGTACCGATTTAATTTTACGTTCCTATACAGGTGAAAGAATAGTGCCTGAAGGGGTACTAAAGGTACATGTTAACGAAAAAGGGGAAAAAGATACAAAGATGTTAGATCTATATGTCATTCCTAGTGGAGGTCCACCATTAATGGGTAGGGAATGGATAACGAAGTTAAACGTTCAACTAAATTGTGAAGTTCCATTCCAGTTTGCTACGGTGGAACCAAAACTAGAGGAGTTAATTTCAGAATTTCCTGAAGTATTTTCTGAAGGTCTTGGTACTTATTCAAATGGTACAGGAAAATTGTATTTAAAAGAAAACAGTAAACCCAAATTTTGTAAGGCTAGACATCTTCCCTTCTCTTTAAAGCCTAAAGTGGAAGAGGAATTGGAACGTCTAGAAAAACTGGGAGTAATTTCACCAGTCACTCACTCAGAATGGGCCACGCCTATTGTTCCAGTGATTAAAAAAGGGGGCGGAGTTAGGATTTGTGGTGATTATAAGATAACATTAAATCCTTCTCTCGATGTAGATAGATACCCCGTACCTAAAATAGACGAGTTATTTGCTAACCTGGCTGGAGGGAAACATTTTAGTAAGATTGATCTCTCGCAGGCGTATCAGCAAATTGTCTTGGACGAACAATCAAAGAAATTTGTCACCATTAACACCCATAAAGGTCTTTTTACGTTCAATCGTATTCCATATGGAGTTGCTTCTGCTCCTGGTTTATTCCAGCGTTTGATGGAACAGACATTGCAAGGTCTTAAAGGAGTAGTAATTTTCTTAGATGATATTCTGATCACCGGAAGAAGTATCAGGCAACATCTTAAAAGGTTAAGAGCTGTGCTCCAACGGTTGAAAGAAAATGGTTTTCGAGTAAAACGTGATAAATGTCAATTTTTCAGAGAATCAGTGTCATATCTAGGTCATATCATAGATCACGAGGGGCTACATACTGATTCCGAGAAAATCGCAGCCATTCAGAGAGCACCCTATCCTAACGATGTTACGCAGTTAAGAGCAACGCTAGGCTTAGTTAACTACTATGGGAAATTTGTTCCTGGGTTAGCGACGATATTAAAACCGCTATATCAACTCTTAGAAGTAGATCGTGAATTCCAGTTCGATAATTCTTGCAAAGAGGCTTTCGATAAAGTGAAACAGTTCTTGGCTTCATCCACCGTGTTAACTCACTACGATCCGACGAAACCATTAAAATTAGTAACAGATGCGAGTTCTTATGGATTAGGCGCAGTCATATTACACGTGGAACCGAACGGAATGGAAAAACCCATTGCGTACGCGTCGCGTACACTCAATAAGCATGAAAGGCGTTATTCACAGCTAGATCGAGAAGCCTTGGGAATCTACTGGGGAGTGAAGAAATTTTATCAGTATCTATTTGGACGTAGGTTTATTCTAGAAACTGATCATATGCCATTGACAACAATATTTGGTCCAAAACGTGGAATTCCCACTATGGCCGCAAGTCGATTGCAGAGATATGCTTCGTTCTTGGCCGGGTTTGATTATGAAATAAAGTTTGTAAAGTCAGCAGACAATCTTGCAGATGCTTTTTCTAGAATTCCATTAAAACATTCTTCTAAACATTCGGATGATAAGGTAGAAATTTCATATTTACATTATGTTGATGTAAACAACTTTCCTGTTAACAGCAAACAAATTGCTAAGGAAACAAAAAAAGATCCAGTGTTAAAACAAGTGTCCATCTATGTCATGCAAGGTTGGCCTTCCGATTCCAAACAATTGGACGAGGAACTTAAACCATTCTTCAATAAGCGTTTTGAACTATCCATTGAACAAGGTTGTTTACTATGGGGTTTTCGTGTTGTAATACCCATGTTGTTCAGAAAGCAAATGCTAGAGGAAGTGCATGAAAGTCACTTGGGTATTGTAAAGATGAAATCTATGGCTCGTTCATATATTTGGTGGCCCAACATAGATAAAGACATAGAAAACATGGCAGCTAATTGTAGTCATTGTCTAATAAATAGGAGAAATCCTACAAAAAGTGTACTACATGTGTGGGAATACCCATCCAAACCATTTGATCGTGTTCATTTAGACTTGTTAGGACCTTTTGAAGGTAAAATGTATTTACTATTGACCGATGCATTCTCCAAATGGCTTGAAGCATTTGAGGTATCATCTACCTCAGCTGCACAAACGATTAGTAAACTACGAGGTTTGTTTGCACAGTTTGGCATTCCTGTTCAGATCGTAACAGATAATGGCCCACCTTTTACCTCGAGTGAATTTCAAACATTTGTGAAAATGAATGGCATTAAACACACATTCAGTCCGCCTTACCATCCATCATCTAATGGTTTAGCGGAGAATCATGTCAAAACTTTTAAGCATAAGGTTAAAACAGCTATTAGAAGTGGAAAAGATTTTCATCTAGCTGTCAGTAAGTTTTTGCTGGACTACAGAAATACAGTTCATTGTACCACTAATGAGAGTCCTGCAAAACTGTTTCTTGGTAGAACATTACGCACACGACTAGATTGTGTACGTCCCAGTGTTCAAACGTATGTTCATAACAAGCAACAGAAACAAAAGAACTATTTTCCTGGTTCACGTGAAATTCAGTTTGTACCCAATCAGAAAGTTTTAGTTAAAGATTACAGAGGGGGAAAAGTGAACTGGATTCTGGGAACCATTAATCAATGTTTAGGACCTGTTACATATGAAGTAATAATTGATGGCGAAAAGGTATGGAAAAGACATGTTGATCAATTATTAGAGTGGAAGGGTTCTAATGTGCAAGTTGTAGAGGATTTGTTACATAAAGAAGAGCTAATGCCAAATGTTAATTTTGATGAGCCTGATGTATCAGAAACTAATAATGTCACAGAACCAGTAAGGGATATGTCTCCTCAAACCATTGTAAACCACAAGGCTTCATCGCCTGAGGTAATAGTTAGCGGTACCACTAAGGAGTTGTCTCCTAAGGTAGACGAAGAAAGACGTTATCCAGTACGAGAACGGAAACCAAAGAAGGTGTTTGATTTATAATTCTTTCAGTTCTTATTCAAATTGAATCATTATTTCTGTATCATTATGTTTGTATTTTTGTGTCAATTGAACCATCAATTGTAGTAATGGTTATTGTTAATTTGTACATGTATTGAAGGAACTACTGTACCCTTGAAATTGTGGTGAGGGAATTGTAATGTATGTTGGTATTGCTGGCGCCCGGTTATGTAAGGTTGCCAGCCCTGCCTAGCGAGAGGGCGTTGTCAAGGGGGCGTTTTCCCCGTCGCACTCGCTGAGCTGAGCCAGCCTGTCAGTGCTGCATTGTCTGGGCATGGTGATAGTCGTGTACAATAAATAACGGTTACCAGAACCATGGGCCTATTACAGTATTTGCTATGACTATTCATTTCAAACCCATGGAAACACCACATGAATAATCAACTTTATGTCGTGACTGTGTAGCCTACTGTTATTCATTTTTCACAATTACAGCCAGAGTAAGTGTCAGCGAAGCGAGCGTCTTCATTAGACTTCTATGGCACTCATTCGTTTTTTTTTTTTTTTTTATATATATGCCTGTCAATAGCAGTCGAACGGAAAGTCCGATTAAGTTAAAATTTGGACCATCCACATTCTTTGATGTAGATTGAAGGTGTGTAGTTTTGTGGTAAAATCGTTTGAAAAGTTACACCATAGTTACTGAAAAATATTTTTCTGAAATAAAATGACAAATCCTATAGGCCTACTTACTTTGTAGGTCAAACAGGATACTAATAAACTAACTAACTAACTAACTAACTAACTAACTAACTAAAGCCTTATTTCTATAAAGATTTTTCCGAAAGGAATACTTCACAATCTGCGGTTGTTAAAAAGAAGTGTAACACATTTCAATTTGAACGAGAATTCATTTATTTTAAACATTGTAGGCTAAAGCTTACAATTAAAATTACAACAGTTAATAGTCAGGTAACCATAGAAGCAATGTCTGTACAACAATGCATGTGCCATGTTCAATATAAAACAAAATAAAACAATAATAGGCTACACTTAAATCAAATATCATATTCATCATTCATCATGTATAATAATATGTATCACTATATACAACAACAAAAAATATATCAGTACATAAGCATAGCACAAGACAAAATACAATTAGCAACATTTTTTAAAGTGAATAATCTGTTACAATAATTTGTTTAAACTCTAACACAACACAGCTTTCGGACAGGACGTTCACCTGGCAACACAGTGGCTGATATCGTAAATAATAATAATTATGTATGCAGATGATGTAATTACTCTATTACTACCTGAACGTATTATATCATCATTAGAAAAAACTGCTTTTGTTACAGTGAATGAAATTATGCAATGGTTGCAGTGTCTGGCTTTGTTTATTAATGAACAAAAAAACAAAATTCATGACTTTCAACAACAGTAATAAATTGACTGAAGAGATGAATTTGATTTTAGGAAGTGAGGGTAGTACTAACTTGGAACAGGTTGCCACATTTAAATTGCTAGGTGACAGGTGTGCATGTAGATGATGAGCTATCATGGAATATACATGTAGACAAAATTACAAAACAACTAAGTTCTGACGAATACATAATAAAAGTTCAAACATTACGTTAGTATTGATTTCGTGAAATCAGTGTATTATGCACTTTTTTATTCACTTATGAGTTCCGCTGCACTGGTATGGGGCAACTCAAGTAACACAAACACAAATAGAATATTTAGACTACAAAAAAGAGCCACCCGAATAATAGTTGGTATCAATCCCCTAGAATCATGTAAAGAACATTTTAAAACCCGTAGAATCCTTACGTTTCCAAGCTTATATATATACTATATACAAAGTCATTATTTATATAAAAACTAACCAAAGTATAAAAGCAAATTTGACAGTTCATAGTATACAGTAATACTAGGAGTAGGGATGATGCCCATATAACTGGGCACACACACAATATATGTGGAAGGATAGCAAAAAAGTTTCACGCTACACTACATTATTCACTAAATAATAGGGTAGTAGGGCTACCACCTCATAATCGATAATGGAGTTATCATTACACATTTTACAAGGGCAGGCATAACCGAAAAAACTGTAGGCAAACAGAACTCCATCCCTCACAGCGCACTACCAGTCATAAGGTCTCCCATACTAAATGTGCTTTAAATGTACAGCCCCATCTGATGGAAAATGAATACAAAAAGAAATTGACTGTTGGCTATAAATTAAAATTGAATCTATTAGGCCTACTATGAAATAATGCTAATTTAGATTTGATTATCGATCAATGTTAAAAAAAAGCAGTATTAACTAAGCGCTCTTTAACGTGCAATTTTTATTGTATCTGGACGCAATTTTTATTACAGACGTTATCAATATGTTGCTACTGCAATAGTGTCACCTGCAGGAATTATTTTTTAACGAATGAATACCAAGCGTGGTGCGTGGAGCCGACGATATAGTGCATTACTAATAACACAACATATGACACTATGTCTGCACGTTTCGACTACAGCCTTCTGGATGGGTTACCTAATTGACGACGCTCAAGGTCAATTGATGAGAGTCAATACAAAAGTTTCCCTTCCAAGCGGGAGTACTTCTCTTTCGACTCAGATCTCGACTCAGAGGGGCTCAGCGATGCCGATTAAACCCATCCAGCAGGCTGTCATTCCAACGATTTTATGGAAACACATGTCAGCTTGTGATGGTATAGTATCTTTTCCTATGAACTTCTTTGGCATATCTTTGGTTGTTAAACAAATGAAATAATAATTGCTTCCAATAAAACTGTGAAACTTCGACCAAAGATTACTGAGTGGAGAAGATAGTTCATCCATATGGGAATTCGTCTGCGCGTGTCTGAGCGAAATTTTCTAAGTCCAACGTGTAGTTCGAATTCACACCGCAAGAGTCGCTCTTCCAAAAGTTTTAAACTCAAGGTCCACTGAATCCCCTGCCACGTACTAGCGATCTAGTAGACCTTGTTTAACGGCAACGAAGTCAAACGCAAGGTCTACTAGATCGCTAGTAGCCGCCAGGGGATTTAGTGACCTTGGTCAAACGTGCAGGGCTAGCGCTCCTTGCGGTCAGAATTCGAGCTAGTGGTGAGACTTAAAAATGTTTGCTAAACCTCGCGCAGATATTTTAACATGGCGATGAAACATCTTCCCCACTCAGTAATCTTTGCTTCGACTCTCTTCAAAGCTAAAAACAACCAATGTAATTTTATGTTTGTGAACATTATTGTTTTGTATTGCCAAGTTTATCTTCAGTATGCATGTATCTACCATGTTGTATGTATAGTATCTAGTATGTAGTTTGTATTTAAAAGTGGTATTAATTAAGCGCTTTTAAATCTTATCTTATGTAGTATGTGTATATGTAGCTGAGGTAAGCTTTAATCCATAATCATACAAATAACGAATAACATTTTAGAAGAAAATAATGAGCAGAAATGGGACAGTCTACACTTGGTATTTCGAAGTTCGACATTTTTTCATTCACCCGTAGGTTGACTGCCTGCAATAAGATGCAATATTGCTGCAATTTTAATATGCTCAACATCGTATGGAAATGTGGCTTTCCGCATGGATGAAATAGCCTGACTATAAAAAAAATTGCATCAGATGCAATAAGTTGCACGTGTAAAGAGCGCTTAAATTGATGGCAACCCGACAAAATAATGTAGTGATGAGACCATTTGAAAAACTATCTAGGACCCTTTGTATGATTATCATCATAGTCCTCTAAATCTTTGTTAGCAACAATACACAACAATTAAAAACACACAATCAAGGTTTGTAGATGATGATCTTGTATGCATCAATGAACCTTGACATAACATTTGAAAACTGATTTTTAATTGTTGTGTATTGTTGTTCTTGAAGATTAAGAAGACCGTGATGATACTCATACAAAGGGTCCTAGATAGTTTTTGAAATGGTCTAGTTCAAATCAATTCTTGCTTTTTTGCCATCCTTCCACACAGTTATGGTGACACCCCCACTCCGCTGAGGGGTGTTTGAGGGTGATGTGGGATCTTGCCGATTGTGTGTATTATTGTGTGTGTTCTTTTTTTTGCGATTCTTATAACGTTTTCTTTTGCTTGATTTGTTGGGGGGGGTTTGTTTAGGGTTGGGGTCTTGGGGATGGTTTTGGGGATAGTGTTGGGCTTGGGGATGGTTTTGGGGATAGTGTTGGGCTTGGGGATGGTTTTGGGGATAGTGTTGGTTTTGGGGATAGTGTTGGGGATAGTGTTGGTTTTGGGGATAGTGTTGGTTTTGGGGATAGTGTTGGGGATAGTGTTGGGCTTGGGCATGGTGTTGGGGATAGTGTTGGGCTTGGGGATGGTTTTGAGGATAGTGTTGGGCTTGGGGATGGTTTTGGGGATAGTGTTGGGCTTGGGGATGGTTTTGGGGATAGTGTTGGGCTTGGGCATGGTGTTGGGGATAGTGTTGGGCTTGGGGATGGTTTTGAGGATAGTGTTGGGCTTGGGGATGGTTTTGGGGATAGTGGTGGGCTTGGGGATGGTGTTGAAGATGGTGTTGGGCTTGGGGATGGTTTTGGGGATGGTTTTGGGGATAGTCTTGGGCTTGGGGATGGTGTTGGCCTTGGGAATGGTGTTGGGGATGGTGTTTGGGATGGTGTTGGGTGGGCGTGATAGGGTGGCTTGGATGGGTGTGGTGTGGATGGGTCGGGTCTTGTTTGCTCTTGTAATTGGTATCTGCAAAAGAAATACAGATACAATTAGTACAGAAATTTGTATGCACACAATAATAAAATCTATAGGCTACTCCTGCCACGTAATCATCTTATATTTAAATGATCGATATTTTTTTAAAGCTGCATGTTTATAAAATATTATGCACATTATTTCATTAAAATACCACTATTATTATCAAACTCGATTTCTAGTCCGATGGTGGATCATAGTTATAGAAAATATCCGGTATTTATCACAGCTCTTGAAAAATCCCGTGAAAGTCAACTCGCCGAAGCAAATTTACACTCGCCCAAACTGTCGTGGGTGGAAGGTGTCTGGGGCCAAGCCTAAACCGCCAGAGTGTGTGTAACTGTGTAAGTCATCATTTCACACTTCACAAACTGGACTGCAACTAAATATCATGTGTCTACATGACAAAAACAGCTGATTTCTGGTCATTGCTGGTTAAAACATTATTTTGATGAAATGGATTTGCTATTAGTCCTATGTCCAAACATATCAATTGACGCTAGTGGCGGCTCGTGGTATAAAATAATAGGGAGGCCAGTAGAGTTCAATAAAGATCGAATATGTAAGCAATGAAATTAGCGGCAGTTTAGGGGGGTTTGGGGGCCAAGCCCCCCAGTTTGCCCTGCAGGTTGATTTTTTAAACTGCATTTTTCTATGTTGTTTTATAATGTAGTTGTGGATGTGGATTTAAGTTGCCGGATTTAAGTTGACGACACTTGCCGTTAGCCATAACAATCTCCCATACCATGACGAACAAAACTCGCGCTGTTTGTCTCCATCTCTTTGCGGTAATGGCAAAGCTGGTTTCGGTATTCCGTCTTGTTTTAAATCTTCATATTTACTCTTTTCTCGAAGTATGTCTCCTCTCGTCAATGGTCGCACTAATAACTCGTCCACTATATATGACTTCATTGAATCAAGCAACAACACAAGAAAAGCAACAGCAGAAAAACAACCGACAATCCCATGCAAACTACAAACTGCTGAGTATGATAGAATGGAAAGCGTCTTATTACATGTGCAGCAACTTAGGCGGGGAGGGCGGGAGTATGCATACCCCATTCCCCTGCACACCGCTCAGGTACCGCGGAGCTGAACGACAGGAGGCCCGGACTCACAAATTTCCTCGCGTTTCTACTGGCTCAACGTGGCTAGCAGCCACATTCTGAATAGGCGCGAATGAACGTCTGGTTGCGTTTGACAAATTTTACGATAAATCTGTATATTTTGTAAAGACGTATTTAAATGATTTTTTACATGTAGGTCCACATCGACGTTATCAACACTTGACAATAGTTTCTACATTGTAACTTTAACCTCCATGTTATAAAAAAATATTGTTTATTTACGGCAATTAATTTCTTCATTTTTACAGTGTTCCACCAATGGCGATATGATTTGTATTTGCGGACCATTGAAGTTAGATGCACATAGTATGCACCACAAATATCATATTCAATCAGACCTTTCTCACTATTTATTTGGAATTTCGATAGCTGTCATAGAATGGCTACAATGAGGTGTTATGTTTTATGACTTTCACGGCAAACATGGAAAAGTTAACAATAAACTTGGTCCACGAATTAAAAAGCTTTTATTATGGTATCACGTTTTAAATCTAGCCTCTATCTACATTATGCAACTTTCTATACACAGATAATTTTAATAGTTTATGAATTAGAGCCTATTGAGAAGAGCATGGTTGAATGAAATTATGCCTAAATAAATCCATGGAAAAATCAACTTGAAATTTTAAAGAAATCTTCTCAACGGATTTAAATAATATTTCGTGCAGTTATTAGCAACATATCGAGAAATAATGTACGCAAGTGTTAAGGTTGTAACTTAAACCGCCATCTTTTAAACAAATTATATTATGTTTATTATAAAGGTATATTTTTTTTGTAAGAGTAATATGATATGTAAATGATTTTTTTTATTTATTGAAAAAATCGATCATCTGGCAACGCAAAGCGTTTTCCTAGTAATAATAATGTACTGCAAAAATCCCCGTACATATACATTATAAATGCATGATGGCCCAGTAAGCCAAAAATGCAGCCATAGGAAAAGAAGAAGACTTACAAATTATACTTGTGAATTATTATTTTACAGTTAATGGCAGGTACTGCGTTATAATTATTTTTGAGTCTGTACGTTTTGTTTTATGGTAATTGTAGGCCAACAAACACATTTAATAAAAGAGATGTACAACCTCCACAGAAAGTAGACTTGAAACAAAAATAAATAAAACAATGTACATGGCATTAACCGTAAAATAGCAATTCATGTGTGCAACGGGAATATTTATAACCGTATAGGTACATAATCTCACCTTCTGTTTCTAGTTCCACTTGTTCATTACTTTGTTTACTTTTTTTCTTTTTTCTTTTTCCTTCTTCCACTAGAGGACATTCTGAAAATTGCAACAAAAATAGATGTTAGTTTTTTCTCCCGTATTAACAATTAACACACACACGCACATACAAAGTGCCAATCGAGTTGAATTGATAGATTCGCTACGATCATCTGAGAATAATAATGATAATAATAATAATAATAATAATGATAATAATACTTTATGTATAAATCTTGGACAGTGTGCATACAAGGAGATAGCTCTTGCAGGCTTTTTATCTTATCTTATTGTCTTATTTGGTTAATTTATTTATTGTTGACAATGTATTTGTGTTATATTTTTGTAGATGATCAAAAGGTTAGAATAACATGGATTAAAAATATAAATATATATATATATATCTATCCTCGACGAAACATTGACATGAAGCGAAAAATAATTAAAACCATGTAGGCCTACGGGGCATACCGTCAAACAACAGTTCATACACCACAGAGGGCAACGGAAATATTTGTAACCATATAAGTACATAATCTCACCTTCATTTGCTGATTCCTCCTTGTTTTTTTCAGACGTCTTTCCTTCGTCAATGTGAAGGTTTTCTGAAACAACATTGTTGTAATTACTCGAACGTTATTTAATTTCTAAACCTCATTCCACTTTATACATGAGGGTGTGGTGCGCTTCTTGTGAGAAGGCGGTGGCAATTGGGCAAGACAAAAGAAACCCGTCGCTAGGGACGGAATAATAGGGAATGCAAGTGCGCCAAAAAGTAACTACTTCCGGTTCAAGCTTGTTTTCACGGGATAGGAAAATAACATGTAAAATAGAAATGTTGGCCTAGAATATGCTCCCATTTATTCCCTATGTTATATTACCCAATAATAAGGGTATCGGATTAACCGTGAATTATTTGTTTCTTTATGATAATTTTTGTAAGATCCAGTATTTGATACAATTTAAACTGTAGGAAGTTATCCGAATGTCTACATAATGCTGCTTGCAACATCTACGCAAATTGAGCCAGCCGAGCTATGCTGAAGCTAGCGCTAGCACGAAGTTAGACAACAATGTACGAAGACGGGCAGGCGATGGCTGTACGATGTTGCCAAGCGTATCGCACAGCCTTCACGGCACATATAGGTGGCGTTCGCAATGTTTACTTCGCACTGACATTCTGTGTGTTGCTAGGATACTTGACGTGTTTCTTCGTCAGTTGATGTCAGTTGTCTTTATTGCCGTTTCGTGTTTGACAGATGTTTGACAGAAGTTAATTTCACGTGAGGGAAATATAGCGGCGTTTTATCTGACGCTCGTGTTCGACTGATTAAGCTTGTAATATTATTTATGAACACCTATTACCGATATCAAGAGACAATGACACTGAAAACATTACTAAGAGATTACTAAGATTAATATGTGTTCCCTATGCCTTTAGAGTACGATAATATGCAGACAGACAAGGGTAGGTCGTCCGTAGCTATCTGTTAGCCTTTGTTTTTATTGATGAATTGGTCTAAAAATAATATTGTTGAATAAATATGACTGTATAAAATCGGAGCCTCAGTAGAAAATGCATTTAAATTAAAGTTTAAATAAAATAACTAAATTAGGTGCTTCTTGCAACACACAGGCAATGTCATCAGTCGACTGTCAGCTAGCTAGTGGTTGAAAAGTCAAGAGCTAAAGCAAATACCGTAGCAATAATAATACGATCGACTCCCAGGAAATCATGGCGACAGCTCCGACACTAGCGCTGAGGCGGCGCGGAGTACCAACAACGTTCATCGCGGGAGCTAAGCATGCAATTTGAATGCCGAGTAAGCTCGATTTGACACACGATTACGGGTAAAATAAGATGACATCACATGTTATATTAATAATAGTAGCTTTGACTAAGCTGTAGTATTGTAAAACCACCAAACACGTATTTTAAATAGTATAACGGATAGTTTTAAGAACGAGTTAATTCACTCTAAACAAATGCGATTTTGGTGGGAATTTGAACTGTGCGGGTGTCAACCATAGGTACCGGTGATTAGTTGACACTACTTTTGGACACTTATCGTATCGTACACATCCCTTATGTGATCGTACTTTTGACGACGAATCATACCCGTAGGCATGGCCTATATGATTATGAGTTACTAACTTTTCCACTTGGATGTATAAATAAAAGGGTTAATTTAATTACAACTAGCAAACCCGGCATGCGTTGCAATGCCACTGAAAGAAATAAAGTGTTTATGTTTTCACTCTTTTTATTGAAGTGTTTTTTGAGACACAATATATTTTTCCGTCTGTTGGTACACAAAGGGGGGGGGGGGGGGGGTTGTACCTATTCAGAAACCTTCGCGGGCGTGCGCACAATAACCTACCAAAGTTTTATTGCAATCGAATGAATAATAATAGAACGCATTATTGCATGTTGGCGGCTCAGTGGGGGTAGGGGGGTTTGAGGGGTGTTGTAATCATTCAGAAACCTTAGCGGGCGTGCATACACTAACTCACCAAAATTTTATCGCAGTCGGATGAATGATTTAGGAAAGCACTATTGCATATTGGTGTCTCAGTGGGGGTGCACTGATAAAAAATATTTGTAGAGGTACTAAAAAAAATTTAGGAATCTGGGTTGCCTAAAAATATTTGTGTTGTGACACTTAAAAAATATCTGTAATACAACAAGATGTTATTTAGTGAAGTAACTAAATATCATTGTGTGCTTCACTTAATATTTTTAGTTTAATATCTGAAAATTAAGTATAAATATACTAAATATTTTATAGTAAACAACATAACACATGTACTGTTGAAACCATAAAATATTTTAGTAACAAATACTAAAAAATAAGCTGTGACACACTAGAAATTTTGTAGTAAAGTAAACCAAATAATATTGATAAAATTACTAGATAATTTATGGTTAGTAATACAGAAAATGTACCAAATAACCACACAATAATTTAGTTACAAATGCTAAATAATAAGTAGTGATTGCACAAAAAATTATATGGCAAAGTTATAGATAAACGTCCATAATTTTGCTTACATTAATTGTTTGTGCAGTTAACCCACCTCCAGAGCAATTAAGTAATGAAGGTACTCAAAAAATGGCTTGAAATTATTTATTTTGGAATTCCCTTAAAATTCTCTTGTCGACATTTAAACCATTTATGCCCACCAAAAAGTAAATTACAAGATATGGAGTAAAGAATATTGTGTAGGCCTATAAGAAATCATAAAGACAAGATTGGGCATACATGTATGTGTGTATACACATGTATACTTAAGTTTGTTTAACCTTAAACACAGTATTACTACGGAGGCCGACTACACCCATAGAAGAGTATTTATTAATAACTGAAGTATTGGATATCCTGATCGAGGAAGGAATCAAAACAAAATAGGTATACTACTTAATAGTTCAATACCTACCAAGTTTCGATGCTCTGATTGATTTTACAAATGATTGATTAATTACAAATGTATGCTACCACATATGATAGTATGGTAGCAGTAAAAGTAATAGTTAATGTTTGGACGGTTACCAGTAATGTAACCATGTAACCACATCAGACGTGCCACATGTTTTGTAAATTCACATACTAAATACCAAAAGCCCGCTTAACTTACAAATACCTAATGCAGTTAGAAATGCACTATTATAGTTAATGTATAAACAATTAGAAGTAGTACAGTACCTAATGTATTACCTACAATCTTTGTAGATTAGTATACCTCCATAAATACATATAACAGTTGTCATGACAACAACATTTATGGACAACTGTTTACCACATACCACAGTAAATCAAATGACATTTTACACTAGGCTTATAGAAACTGTTCTAAAATGGCTCGGGTAAGTTACGAATGAAAGTAGTACTGCACCTTAATCTGTAACTACGTAGAACTATTATTATCAGTTATTCTAAAATACATTAAGAACACAGTTATTTGAAGTTGTGGTCATTCACAAGGAACATAATTTGTTGATAGTGCAGCCTATTCCAATCTACGAAGTACAAACTAAATTAGGTATGTTTATGGCCATTGTTGGTAAACAGATATTGTCCATTACTGGTGTGGTGCCAGTAAAAGTTCTAGCCAGATATGGACAATATCATTATGGTGGGTGCATGGGCATTGGGTACATAACTAATGAATAGGGCATTATTTGCACTAAATATGTAGGTTCTCACCAAGTACAAATTATATACTTATTGCTATGTTGCCCATCCTGATATGGGTAATTCCACCATTTTTGTCTATCAACTAATGAATAAGGTCACACATTTCATATTTGGCATTAACTATTGCAGGTTCTCACTTAACGTTATTGTTTCTCGTAAATACCATATTAATTTTGTTCTTTGTTTGTGAACAATTATTACAAACATAATATGTATTACAAAAATAGTTATTTACCAGTACTTTATTTTAACATCTTTTGTTGTTGTTTATAGTGAAACCTTACCTACTATAAGAACAAATTATATACTTATTGCCATGTTGCCCATCCTGACATGGGTAATTCCACAATGTTTGTCCATCAACTAATGAATAAGGTCACACATTATTTTATATTTGGCATTTACTATTGGAGGTTCTCACTTAACGTTATTGCTTGTAAATACCATAACTGTTCTTTGTTTGTCAACAATTATTATTTAATCGTTTATAACAAACATAATATGATTGTACAATATAAACTGTTGTTGCCGTTATATTATGCAATAGTAGTTCGTTCTCTATGGGTTTTTAACGTAATATAACTAAACTATTACGCGTAATCTTAGTTCTGTCTACTTCTCCTAGCTAATAGCAAACCACTTTGGTCAAATTCGATTCTCGATTTGGCAGTGCATGAGTGAAGCTACAGAAAAAGGTACATTGGGCGGAAGTTCTTTTCCTCATAGTACACAAGGTCACGGCGATGCATGAGTGAAGCGGTAACATTTCATCACCACCCTGTGTTGTTATTAAGTCGTATAAAGTAAAAATTTTAAAACATTATGTAGAGTAAAAATTGTAAAACGTTATACGTAGAGATCAATATAAAAAATATGAAAATTGAACTGCCAGTATTCTAAATTTAAAAGACATTGCAGACTGCCGGGAACATAGGAAAACGGAAAGAAAACGTTAACTATTGGACATTGGTGGAAAACTGCCGAATTCAATGTTCCTACTAATTAAACGACAAACATTTTGATTTCCGTTTCCCTACGTTCCCGTCAATCGTAAATCCACCTGGATATAAGTCCAACGCCTAGACGGTCATATCTCGAATGAGGTTTTTAACCGGTTGGCTGCATTTGCCAACCTCAATGTCACAAAGCCCCTGCTGGATGAATGACAGTGACTTTTCACCATTCTTGGGGTATTGCAAATTAAATGCATAATAAACTGCCATCAGAGAAGAAACAGCAGACACAAAATCAAGACAGTCTATGAGCATAATGCCTTCTGCCATTATGGCCCACAAGTGGGCTTCTGCTGATCGCACAATAGTGGCATCTTGTGGGATGGGGTCTACAGTGGCATTATCTACCTGGAAACAAAACAAATTCACTAAAGTAGGCCCTACTTGTAGAGACACGTACATTTAAAGCGTTTTGTGTTATAGATGCTAACTCAATGATCAGTGACCACGTATTTTTTGAATCGCTACACTGGCTAATTTTTACTACGTATTTAAAGTTTCCCATTCACATTGTAAATTAGTTTAATGTTACAGAAGTCCCTCTTCAATTCACATTTCAAGAGGCCTTAAAAATCTCAATTTGAATGAAAACAACATTGGAACATTTATTTGGGTAAATATGGTATATATATACTTATATGTATATACCATAATAAATATAAGACATAAAGCCCAAATATCAATCAATCAATCAATAATAATTTTGAAATAAATAAATAAATAAATAAATAAATTGCGGGCATAAGAGAAGAAGAAGAAGATAAATACCACGGGTTGTTAAGTCACGTTTACTGCACTTACTTGTTATATTTGTCTATGTTTCTGAGCAACGTAGACTAATATAACAAGTAAGTGCAGTAAACGTGACTCAACAACCCGTGGTATTTATAATATTAACAATATTAATAGTCACGAAAGTCTCAGTTCAGTAATATATATATATATATATATCCTCACGCGCCCTCCTACTTGCCCCTTTCTTCATTATCACCCACTCATCGTCTTGATTAGCCAAGTTGCAAAAATATAAGACGTTTAGCCCAAATATCAATCAATCAATCAATAATAATTTTGAAATAAATAAATACTCATTGAAAATCGAATTAAGAGGCAGAGACACTGTTAAAATTACAGATGTGGAAATTTCACTTTGAAATAGGGAAGTCTCATCAAAAATAAATATTCCTCAAAGTACCTAAAAATGGAAGGTCATTATCTAAAAATACGGGCGGTATATTTTTTATATCTGAGAAGCGTATATATCCAATTCTATTAGCATTTTAAGTTTGAAATTTGGAACTTCTTTTTCCGTAATTGAAAAACGGCTCTTGACGTCATATGTCATGTAAACAACTGCCTCCTTGAAGTATTCTTAATAATATCAACGATATTAAGTTGGACATTTTACAATATCTAGGATGCAGTGACTTTACAACAATGTCTTTTATACCACTGTTTTCTTCAGAAAATACATTTTGATACAGTATTTACCAAAACGTGTTTAAAATAATGCAATTATTTAACATATTGTTGTTAATTAATGTTGAGAAGTGTTCATTTACTAACTATAAATAAACGTTGGTTCAGTTAGAGTCTTATGAGAGCAATAATCTACTAAAGGGTGGGATTTCAGTACTATTTGTATGATATAAAATTATTGTTTACTAACATATGACGTCAGAACCTTGAAATCACGAGCAAGATGGCGCAGGTCCGTTTCTGAGCGTGTTCTGACAGCAGTATCTTTGACTTGCTGTTAAAGCGATGTTAATGCACCTTTCGAGCCGAAACCAATTAGTTCCCGTTTATTTTAACTTGAGGTAACCAGTAAGCAAATTAAAAAAATGCGTGAGACTTCCCTATTGCAATAAATCTACAAAAGGGAAGAGAATATATAATATTAATGATTATACGATTTAAAAAAGGCAAGTTTTGAAGTAAGTATTATAATTCTTACAAAACAATGTCATGCTCAAGAATCACTTTTTTGATGTACGTACTTGTTGTTTTGTCAAGTTGACTTTGATCAGGTAGGAAACAGTGTTGGATTATGAATAATTGATTTGGTTTCTTAGGATAGGATAGATGGGGACCCAACAGATTACCTGAAGTAGGTTGTTGAAGTTTCATAGTACTATGTAGTTCGACGCCTCTTGTCCTTGTTTATATGTAATCTACTACCATGAAACTTCAACTAAGTACTTCAGGTAAGCTGTTTGGACCCTATCTAGCAGTAAGCCATTCCCCACTCAAATGAATGATTGATTTGTGTATACATACCTCTAAGAAGAAATACCACTTGTCTTTAAAGTACTTGGGTATTAATTTTAGTAATGACTCCGGTGTTGTCGTTTCTTCATTTGGATATTTTTTCTTGAACACAGTCTTTAATGTGGAATTATTCAGTGTTTTTAAGAGGACATTCTTTATATCCACACCAACAACACGCAACATTTCTTTCTGCAACTGATAACAATAGTAAGTAGCATTAGGCCTAGTAAAATTATACTTTAAATCATGCATAGCCTACAACAAGAAGTTGTTGCAGTATATGAAAAAAACGTATTTTCGTTCTTTGTTACCTGTGTTGTTGTAAATAGCATTGGCCACTCAAGTTGAAGTTGGTTTAAGGGTGGTTTTTCAAGAATGATTTGTTTTCTCCTTAGAGCAAACGTGACATCCATTTTCTCATTAATCAGTTGTTTGTTAGGGTTAACTTTGGACCATTCTGCATTTAGAGTGGCTTTATGTTGTATAAGGGTCTCCACTGTTTCTCCTTTGGGGAAGTCTGGAAGGTAATTTATTTCTCCTCTTTTAGGTTTTTTTTATGGCACTGTGTGGGCCTGGCTGATCCGGGTGTGCTTTTGATCTTTTGCCTGCAATAAGAATTTGTTAGTAGAGAAGTATAATTTAATAAGATTTGGCAGAACAAATAACAATGATAATTTTTGGGGATTAATAAATTGGTTTTATGATGTGTTCAACGTTAGATCATGAACGTCAGCCCCTTTGTCACCTGTTAAGACCGTCAGAGTTACCCTCGACCTATTCTATCCTGGGGCCAAACAAAAGCAATTATACTGCCTCCTCTGTGAAGCTGTCCTATGGAGAAGAAAAGCCCAACAGTAATGATAAGACACTTACCTGAATTTGAAAATGTTTCATTGTTACCAACTTTGCGCCGTATTTCTTGCATTTTGTATTTGAGTGCAATCTTCCAACCTCCATTGGCACTACCAATGGGATCCTTCAGAAATGGATACATGTTTACAAGCTTATCCGTGATGTCATAGTACATTGTTTCTGATGGATATAGGGTGAATTTGCAAAGCTCATTGGATAAAATATCCATTATTTCTTTTTTGAGTTTGTATGATGCCTTATGAAGTTTTTTTTTCTCCTTAAATAGGTCTTCTGCCTCGTTCATTTCAATTCTATTCACTAAACAGAAATCTGAAGTACCAAGAGTGAAATGCTCTTTTTTCCATTGACCATCACATCGTAGATTTAACTCTTTTTTTGGTGGCGGATTTAGAACTACAGTGTCATCAAATTCATTAGTTGCTGGATTGTGAGGGTTTGGTAACTCGGGGATAATTTTTATCCGGGATAAGTCCACTATTTCATCACAGTTTGTTATGTCACAAAATGCATTGAACAGTGTGTCGTATATTTGCATCTTAAAGTCATTCACAGGAAATTCATGTGTGACAATTCCTTCCAAGTCCTGCAGACGTATTTTATTTCCTTCGTATGTGACTCTTTTTGCTGAGCCCTCATACTCCAGTAAGAGTCTCATACTGGAGCTGTAAAAAGTAAACATAGCATTTAGACTAATGCATAGGCCTACTTCGTACTAATTAATGCAAAATATCGGCGTAGGCCTACAAAAACATTAGTAGCCTATCTAATGATTGTATAACATTAGGTTATGCCATTGAAAGATTTTGTGTGTAACTTGAATATGTATTAGATGCAATCGTTAATTACTGTTTAGCTTATAATGTCATATTTTTTAGAATTAATTAAGTTTAGCTTACTTGGGTGGTCATTTTTAGCCCCTCTAGTCCAGCATCAAAGTGTTGAAAATCATAGTTCTGTGCAATTTTAAGTAAAAAGTAAAGCACCATACACCAATGTGATCAGGAGGTCTCCCAGTATTTAGCGCACTTTGGTGCCAGAGCGATATCCGCAACTGGGAGGCATTCATTGAATACCGCTAACTTACAGCAAAGCGGTTGGTCTTGCAACAAAAATTACTACGACAAAATATATTTGTATTAAATTGATCAATATTTTGATGTACATCTTAATTATGTACGGTAATATTTGTAATATTCATTTTATATTTAACTGCCGATAAATTTAGCATTATGTACTGTACATTATTAAGATGTAGGCCTACATCAAAATATATTGATCAATTTAAAACAAATATATTTTGTCGTAGTCATTTTTGTTGCAAGACAACTGCTTGGCCGTAATTTAGCGGTATTTAATGAAATGCGTAGTCAAAATTGGGAGTGCCGCCCCCGCCCCCCAGTCGTGGATATCGCTCTGGCACCAAAGTGCGCTTAATACTGTGAGACCTCATGAACACATTGGTATATATATATATGGTGCTATACTCTTTACTCGAAATTGCACGGGATTCCATTTGATGCTGGACTACTCTTTGAAAAGCCATCCCAGTACACTTGCTTGATTTTCACTATAGCTTATTCACACATTTCATAGCTTTTGCCCAATCCAATATAAATTAACCAGCTTCACAGTGAATTTGTAGGCCTATTGAAGGTAAGCTGAAATCTAATGATTTTTTGTGTCACATACCTAGCCCACATAACTTTTATTTATTATATTGATAAAAAATTAATACAACTTTTAAGATTCACCTTTGTTTATAGAAAGCCTCTCGATTCAGCTAATAATTAGTTTGGCATCAATGATGCAATCCCATGATGCAAAATCACACATTTTTGGCTGTTTGTTGGTGCAGTTGCTCTTGTATATATGCTTAGAGGATAATAATCTGCCAAATTATTTGTTGCAATAAGCATGAAGCTGTTCGCACCAGTCAACTCAAACAACCGCAGCTCTTCATTGAATATGTGCCTATGAAGGTGGCACCAGAAGTAGGCCTGTTCTTTTATCAGCCAAGTACTGACAATTTCAGCAAAACTATATTTATATTTCATGCTATCAACTAAGACACATAGCTTACTAATATACCTAACACCATCAATGATAACTGAAAAACACCTAACATAGAAATGCTTGGTACCATCAACTTCATCTAAACTAGACAGTAGGTTTGCATCCACACAGCTTCGGTCAATTATTGAAGAGTTCGTCACATTAATCTTTTTGTTGAAGAATTCATTACTCGATAAGTGGTACGATAATTGCAAGCAACATTTATTGGCAACTGATTTTGTAGGATTTTTGAAGTTTCTAGATCGAATAATTATGTTCTTGATTGGAGAATGTTTTGCTTCAAATCGCATGCACCAGCAGTTTGTAAGGGGTCCATAGTTTTCAATTGTTTCGGGGTAGTGTTCAACGTAATGGTGTTTCATTTTTAAATTCATTGTTGGAAAGCATTCCTCGAATAGTGACGAGTGAGTGTTGATCTGAAATCGCAGGTATTCAATCATCTCCTTTGATACTACAGGGGATAACGACAGCTCAACTATATCTTTCAAAGTCATAAGCAATTGCCACACTTTGCTATCATTAGGAACTAAATCACCCAAAATTAAAGGAAGTAATCTCAACAAAGTGAAATTCATAGAAGCATTACCCCCAATAGTTTTATTTGTAGAATATGCCTTTGGAATTTTTGAAGTCTTGTTAGCAATGTCTGTCATCCCATAAGGAAATGCTTTAATAAGGTTATTTACTGTCTCAAAATCAACCAAATGTTTAGAGATGATATCTTTAAATACCAGTGCTATCTCATATGGCACAATACCTTCAAGTAAGTCATGCATTGGGTCTGGTGGCAAGCCTCGAACTGCATGGTAATATTTTAGGTCATTTAAAGGACACTTGCTTTTTACACCGTAAATTGATGCGTC
Source organism: Isoperla grammatica (assembly GCA_945910005.1). Lineage (NCBI taxonomy): Eukaryota > Metazoa > Arthropoda > Insecta > Plecoptera > Perlodidae > Isoperla > Isoperla grammatica. Next base: position 16,096,421 of record OX246749.1, read on the forward strand.
ATCAGGATTTGCCATAACTTGTGCAAGATGGTAATCATAAATCTCAGGCGTCCTTTTAGCTGCTGCGGCACCGTAAGTACCGATATCCTGTTTTTGGACCATGCACTCTCTGCACGTGCGTGCTCTTGCTGATGAGAATGCTGTACTAAATCCTCCTAGTTCATTCGAGGATAAATTATCGCCAGACAGAAATGCTACTCCTCCCTTTACCAAAGCACCAAGTTTTTCAATATAAATACCATTTTCCTCCAAGTACTGTAAGTCATTGATTAGGGGTTTCATAACCTTTTTAGCTGTAAACTGTTTCAAGTCTGTATACTTCACAAACAAGCAAGGTATTATACATTGTAGCTGTGACCTGTGCTTAGGAGAGATATTAAGCAGTGTCCAGTAGAAGCACGACATTTTGTGGGTGCCTCTGTAAGCACCCAAAGGATTGGCAATTTCAACTTCGTCAACATATAAATTTAATTTCAATTTTAGGCCAGGAGAAGAAAATAATTCATTTTCTTTGCAATATTTACCATCGTCGTATGACAAAAACATATCTGGCACTGGTTCATAGGCTTGGAGAACATCTGAGAGAATACTATTATGCGCCATCAAAACTTCTAATGTCTTTAAAATGGGTATATATGTATACGTTCGGATCTTTCCATTTAAGTAGCCGGCAATATATTCAACTGGTTTAATTTTACAGAAAATTGCATTGTCTGCAATGACCTTTTTACGCTTGTATTCTGTGGACAGACTACCGCCTGTTGACAACGCAGTTTCAAATGTACTTTTATACGAACTTATTGCTGATAATATTTCATGTATGTTGCCCTCATCATAACCTTTGGAGATGAGTGTTCTTTTAACATTGGTCAAAAGTAGAGAAGAATTTAGTTCAAACATGGTGACCATGTCTTCTAATATTGTCGATATGGCTACTTGGCTCATATTTAGCTTCACTTCCATTTTCAAAAGCATTCTACATATAAACAACAAACACGCATTCTCATTGGGGATTAATTCAGGGTCATCAATGCCAACAGTTGTAAGACTCGTTTCAGGTACCAGTAGCTGTTCTTCCTGCATACAATTATTCAAGTCATCTTCTTTTAAAGGTACTTCATTATCAATATCATTAAGTAAAGTAAGGTCTTCAGGAAGAAGATATTCTTCCTTAATATCACATTCTTTCCATGTAGGTTCATGATTTCGTAACACGTGACTTTTGAAAGTGTTCGTATTTCGGTATTGTGTGATACAACCTTTCACAGGGCAGCTAGATATACCTAGCAGTGTAATATCACGTAATACGTGGGAAATTATTTCCTTTTTTAATTCCTTTGTAACATTAATTGTAACATTACAGTCGGGACAATGGAACCGTTTCAAATTACCAGCAACGTTATTAGCATTTTCTGTGTGATTTCGTAGTAAGTGTGTCTTCAGAGCTGTTATTTTCCTGAAGTGTCTTGGACAATAGTTGTATGGACAGTGATATTGATTGTTGGTATGCCCATGCACAATGACAAGATGGCTGATGTAACGAGAATGGGTGGATAATTTTGAGATGCAATGTGGGCAATTAAATTCCATAGCCAATACAAAGATGACTAATAAAGAAGCTGAACTAATGTTTCTGTTTTCCTTCAATACCTGCCATGGACATCAGACCTCAACTACTGTAGGGCCTATCTGAAAAATATTAATCTTATTAATAAAGTAGGGCCTACCTACTTGGGGTTGTGTTTTTATAGAATTCATGAAAAAGATGACCAATAAATAAAAAATTGTCCATCTGGCAAGCGGGAGGCTAGGATTTAAGTGGTTATCAAATTATCTAGGTAGCCTATCATTAAATTATGCTTAAATCTTTTATTATACAAATTTTACATAAGCCTAGGCCTATGTATATGTATTATTATACATACACATGGCAATGCACGTACATACATGTACGTAGGCCTACAGGGGTTGTACGTCACATTTTATATTGGATAGCGAGGAAGAATGGCTGAAAAAGCCATGCTCTCTGCATAGGAAAAAAAGAATAGGCCCTAGCCACCCACCTTAGGTTTTTATATTGTTATTGCGCTGAAGCTGAATTTGACAACTTTCAACTGACAATAGGCCTACATTTACTGCGCAACGCGAACTAGCCTATAGTATCTCTTCGTTTCACCTGGTAACGTAAGGAGCGTGCACCGATCTCTTTCGCTGTAGGCTAAATCTCGACTTCAATGTCAAAAAAAATTTGGTCATTCTCAAGACCTAGGCCTATATGCACAACTGTTGCACTTGGGATCGCAATCGTAGGCCTGGCCGGCAAATTGTAGAGAATATTAATGGTACAGTTGATGATTTAATGCCTGGAACGCAATCATTGCTGAAGGCAAGTAGCCGAGTATCATATTTTATATTTGTCTACAAATGCAATAAGCCTACCAATGACACCGAGCATTATTGGCACGCACTACCGTGGCCTACGATAATTTAGAAGAAAAAACCTTGCCACCAACCGATGGGTCAACTGCAAGCGTACTAACAACATTTACACAGGTTGTACCCATCTCGACCCGGGGTAGAATTTGCCCAGAGTGACTCTGCTAGTCGTCCTCCCACTTGGCCCTGCCTTCCCTTGCTGGACTCCCCTTATGACGACCCCGCGATGTACATGGACCTGATTCGGAAGACGTTATATGACCTAAGCTGTCGAGTGGGGCCTACGTCGTTAAATACCACCAATAATAATAATAATAATGTGATGGTTGGTTACCCAATTGTGTACATTGGCTAGGCCTACACATATAGTTTTCTACTATTCCGATTGTGATCCCGACTGCGACAATTGTGCATTGCCGTTTGAACGTAAGAATACCTATCCACTTCGACATAAGTTAGACCACACCTAACTAAACTAGGCTGGGGTCTAGACCCAGGAATCAGCTAAGGCTTAGCCCTAGCCATAGTAGGCCTCAACTAAATAATATGTATCTCAAAAGTCTAGGCCTAGGCCCCTACCCTAGGCCTACCCCTTCTAGGCATTGGGTTTGTAGTAGGCCTAGGCTAGGCCTAGCCTAGGTGTAGGGCCTAGGCCTAAAAGTCAATTAAGATTGAGAGCCAAGCCTAGGCCCTAGGATTACTATTGCATATTAGGCCTAACTCTAGGATTAAGAGTTTGTTAGCGTTACGTATCAGTTTTGTGTGTTAACATCTAATTTAGGTAGGCCTAGCTAGACCTAGGGCCTACATAACCTGATCTATGTCCCTAGTCTAATGTGGTGGTAACATGACAAAACACTTGTTGTCCACAACTTGTACTAGCCTAGGCCTAAGCAATTACTTACGGGTAGCCCCGTATATTATACATAGTGAGAGAATACCTACCTACCAACAAATTTACTTATGATTTGGCTAGCTCTACTTTCGGAAACCACACGCTTGGGCACAGACACATGTGGAAGCATCTCGTTGAAACACGAAATCAAAAGTACGCTAGCCCTAGTCTAGTCTGGCATAGGCCTAATATCAAAGAAGTTCAACACACTTCCAATATTAGTTTAATTATCAATAGCCTACGTAGTTTACTTACATGTTTAACAAACGATCGCAAGTACCAGTTGTCAGGGTTGTTGTGTGAAAGAAGTCTTCCGCTGTTCGGCAGCGAATTCTTCTTCTTTAACCTGCGTAGTGGCCACTGGCTGCAGGAATGTTGTTGTTGTAGGTTTTAAAATAACCCATTTATTTATAAATCACATTTTTTTACGGATGTTATTGTAAAAGATATTTTACTTTAATTTTATAAATGTTTTAATCATTTTTTATATTTTTTCAATCAAACTAAATACATAAATATATAAAGCCAAATACTATATTTTTTTTAGTAGTAAGTGTTAACATTTTAAAGTAGTAGCAGTTACTAAATATTATTAAGTACAATTACAAGGCCGTAGTAAATATACTAAAAATAATTTAGTAAACAGCTGGATTTTTTTTATCAGTGTGGGGGGTGAGGGGGGCTGGGAGGGGGTGGTAATCATTCAGAAACCCTAGCGGGCGCGTATACACTAACTCCCCAAAATTGTATCGCAATCGGCTGAATGGTTTAGAAAAGCATTATTGCATGTTGGTGTCTCAGTGGGGGTAGGGGTTGGGGGGGGGTTATCATTCAGAAACCTTAGCGGCGTTCATACACTAACTCACCAAAATTCTATCGAAATTCCACAACCAGTATAGGGCAGGCAATAATAAGCCCATGTTAGGCCTAGGCCTACAGGGAGACAATTTTTCCCTGCCTTCCTTGATCTGATATTTTCCTTTGCTAGCAATTTATTCATTGTTTTATTAAAACCATAATGTACGCCTATTACCAGATCATCTCCTCATTGCAGTACATGTAAATACACATTTGTTGTCGAAGTAGAACCTATGCTCTGCTTCGTTTATTTCCATGCTCCTCATCCCCAACAGCTGATTCTACGCACGTTCTTCTTCATGTTGTTTTGAAGTTTGTGGCCGCTGGCCGGCATATAATCTGGCCATCTAATATTTATTTGTTACACAAGAGCACTGTCAATCTTTGCTATCCACAGAGACTCAAGAAAACTTATGATCATGCTGTGAATAAGAACTTAGTTATATGGAACGTCGTACTTCCATAACAAAGTTACATATCATATTGTACGAGATTGTAGGACATGATATGCATTACTGAAACAAAAAGGATCATCATGAACGGTTTAAAAAATTGTACAAATAGTAAGTTATGGTAAAATCAGTGTTTGTATGTAAGTATTTGATGAATCTTTATCTGAAAATGCTAGTTCTCTAGCAGCAGATTTGAATTCGCGGGCTTAGGCGGGGCCTTCGTGATACCCTCGCCGCCTCGCGCCGGGGCCTTCGAAGCGATATATTATCTAGACGGCCTTGGCTTAGGGTTACTCCGCGCCGCCAGGAGCGCTGCAAACTGTGTCGCCGCCACCTTCCATGTTAAATGGTACCAGTCGATCGTATTAATAGCGAAGCTATTCCTATTAAGGTATTTGGCTAAAGGCTGTGATAAACCTGAATAATGTAGCCCTATAATGGTTAGGGCCAATACTAGGCGTTATAACTTATTAATTACATATTACTGTTTATTATATTTTAGGACATTATGCTCAGACTTCTACTTACCTTCTACTTACCCTCCATGATGTGCTGTCATTTTTTGTTCCAAATAATTCCAAGGGCCACAAATATTCTTTAACCTTGGTTGGCCATACACAATTGCATGAGAAAGGAAAAAATGTAGTAGGGGCCTATGTCCTCAACAACATAATATAACAGATATTTAGACATAATAATTTAAACAATCGAGTAGTAGAAATATTTATTATAGCATGTTTTCATTTTTACGTACAGTATCAAGTTACTATACAATACACAACATACAGTAACATACATCCAACATGGTATGTACCTGTGGCACTATGTTCTTTACTAAAACATAGCCTATCTGTATTACTGCAACCATAGTATCACTTGTCCAGGTATGTTTTCTTATAAAAAAAGTTAAATAATCCACCAAAAAGAGGAAGCAACATCAAAGAATTAAAACTGTATTGAATTGGGGCTTGCAATAAAAGTATGGCCTTTTTTATGAAAAAAAGCTACCATAAGAATCAACCCTAGGCCTTACCCATTAGAGTTCGGTTCTGAGTTGAATAGATCCAGGGTAGGTTTGATTTTCTTATTTAGGCGAGTAAAAGTATTGAGTCGTCTGACCTTGTTGTAGAGTAGGCCTATGTTTTAAAATAACAGAAAATGTACCAACCGATAGTCTACCTTAAAGTAAAATTTGCTGCTGGAGAAACACTAGTTTTTACTTTTTAATACTTGTTGCTAGGTATCACCTCTACAGCAAGGAGTGAACATAAATTACCTACCTATTTATTTATTTAAACAATAAAATAAATAAACAAATAACAAAGCTTTGTAATGGAAAATAATTAAGTGATCCATTTAACAAATAATTAAATAAATGAAGTAATTTTTAAAAAGATTTAGAATAAAATCAACATAAAACATTGTTTGGGAATGTTTTACATAAAGCTTTTGTACCAATAACTCTTTTACAGTAATCTGTACCAGTTGTTCTCATAAACCGTTCTGAAACAGGTTAATTATCAATACTGTGTGCTTACCTAAGATCATGTATGCATATAGGTACATTTTGTGGGTGGGAATAAGGCATGTAGGCCTACACATTCATTAATCGATTCATCCAACCCTGGTGTATCGACATGTGACTGATGTGAGGTGTCGCTAATAATTGTTTCTATTTTCTAATTGGTTCCACAAAAATCTAATATTTACAGATAATTTAGCTCTTGTGGACACTAAACTCAGTGCAGACAAAAATATTTGGAAAGAATAGGAGAATGCATTATTTTGGGGACTGCGTAAAATATGTTCTTGCCATTCTTTAGCCTTGAACCTACGTTTTATGTGTAGGTAGCCTACAACAGTTTTATAGTTTACTACGTGTATCAAATCATACTTTTTAACTAGATTTTCACTGTCCTACACTCAAACCACCAACATTTAAGCATCATGTTCCTCTTCCTTAACACTGACCCTACTGTGACCCTACCAAGTGAATAATCGTAACATGAAATTATTAAATTTTACAAACCTAAGAGGCAACAGTAGCTGAAACTTATGTAGGGCTAAAGTGGCTTTGCTGCCAAACGTATTGTTGCTGTGACATTATACCTTGGAGGCCACTGTGGTAAGCCTACCATTCGTTACCCTTAGACTAGGTGGGGTTGCTGGAATATGTGCGATGAAATGCGTACTTACACAATTTGCTAATTATATCCACCCTGTTCTCGGCCGGTCTTTTAATCCAATGTGTATTTCATCAATGCACCCAATGGCATTGGGGAACTGGCACAAAGCATAGCTAAATCTGAAAATACAAAAGATACTTCGTTAGTCAGCCAATTAACATCAAGGATACAGCTTGGGCATATAAGCAACTGTCAATTGTCATAATTGAACAGTCGTTACGCATGTCTGGCGCCTTAGGTCCGAGCCCTACGCCTAAGGTAGGCCTATGCTATGGGTTCTAGGCCTTACAATTGGAATTATCTAGGCTACGCTAGGCCTAGACCTAGAGGTTAGCCTAGGCCTGCGGACAATGATGTAGGCCCACCGGTAGCTTAGACCTAGCTCAGTTGACCTAGGCCTATGCCTAGGTGCCTGAATTAATCTAGAACCAATTATGTTAAATTAATGAGTCTGTTCTCCGATTGATTGATTGATTAATGGGGCTTAACGTCTCATATTTATGCAACGATGGCTAATCGAGACGATGAGCGGGTGATAATGAAGATGAGAAAGATGATAATGAAGAATAAAGCCACATCCGAATCAGATCCATTGTACGTCGCGTGAGTCGTCATATGGGAGTCCAGCAAGGGAGGGCAGGGCCAAGTGGGAGGAGAAATTCAATGGGACAGTGGGGGGGAAAGGGGATTGGGGTGTGGACTGCACTTCGTCTGGCTTCTCCTCCTCGACCAGTCCGGCTTGGGTGGCCCTACCAGAAGCATACGCTTCCGCCGGCATAGCTCTCGGGATCAACAAAGCACGCAAACCTGCCCACCACGATAAGGTGGCAAGTCCCTGGGCAGGAGAGTCTGTTCTCCAACTTACCTTGTTTGTCTATGAGGCTAGGCCTAGGATAGCCTTGGGCGTAGCACTTCGAAAGGGTAGGCCCTAGGGCTCCGCCTGCAGAGCAATGTGTCCATGGCTTCTCAAAACCTCTTCAATTGACACTTCCCAGCTAATTTTCGAAAGATGCCAATATAGCGCATAAACATACTTGTCTTCCTGACGGAATGTGACACCAAGGACAAATCGAACCACCGGCAGGTAGGCCTAGGCCTACGAGCAGATGACTAGGGTCCTAGGGCTAACCTAACCAACCTCGGGTTTGGCACACACTTTGTGAATGGAAAGTAATAATTTCGTAAAAGCTTATTGTTAGAGTAGTTTGGAAGATCCAGCTATTATCGGAACACTCTTCGTTGCCCCTCAATTACTTTCTCGATCCAAACTGCAACCAAACGTGAGACCTCGAAGTGTCAGCTGTCTGCTGTTGACATTTTCAAGAAGCCTGCGGTAGGCGGGGCTAACCTAACCTATAACTTCGCGGGAAATTAAAAGTATTTCAAACGGGAAATGATTGTAATACGTTTTTGCTAAGTATTTATATATAAATTTAGCCTTCAATTTGGAACACACGTGTACTAAATGTTTCAATTAATTATTTTAAATCTGAAGAAGCACGGGTCCTCCATGTTGAATAAATCCTGGTCCGCAGCCTTTTACTGCTACTTGATCTTGTCACGGAAAAGGCTGTGATGTGCACTATGTGGCAACGCCGCCTCGGTTTGCAGAAGTTTCGATAACACCAAATAATTTAAAAAGTGTCCCACTTTTAAATTCCCAAAAATTTAGAGTATATTATGAACAATCAGTGTTCACAACGGCATAACTTTGAAACTAACTGTTTGAACAGGAAAGATGGCATACACGTTCAAACTTCAGCGCCCATGCTAATCTTATGGACCTAAAATATGAGTTTGAACCGGAAGTAGTTACTTTTTGGCGCACTTGCATTCCCTATAAACATTGCTTGGTGTGAAGCTCGATTGACACGGTTCCAAATAAAAATGAATCTTTCTCATTGACATTTATCATTGGCGTTAAGCCACCTAGCTAGTACTTCCACATTGGTGACCCCGACGTGATTCTACCAACGAGGTAGGACAATGAACAACTTACAAATTATTTCTTGTGGAAGTGTTGAGTTTTCGTGTAGATGTTGATTGTTTCTACCGTTTGTTTTTGTATAACGACGAATTCAGGCAGATGGCATTACCTGAAAACGTAGCCCTCGTCTCGGTAGATAGGGTTAGCGTAAAGGTGCCACCGTTTTGGGCGGATGATCCGGTATTGTGGTTCGCACAAATCGAAAATCAGTTCGATTTAGCAGGAATTACGCATGATTCCACTAAATTTAATCATGCAACAAGCGCCCTCGAACAACGATACGCGACTGCAGTGCGTGACATTATCGTCAAACCCCCGATCGTTGGCAAATATGAGCATTTGAAAGCAGAGCTCATTCGACGTTTTTCACCCTCACAAGAGGCGCGTTTTAAACGACTTTTACAACATGAAGAGTTGGGGGATCGCAAACCCTCCGAATTATTGTTTCAACTGCGCATGTTGGCTGCGTCTGAAGTGACAGACAAGGTATTACGATCGTTGTGGCTTGAACGTTTACCGATCAGGATGCGCGACATACTCGCATCATCACCGCCTGACGACCTCGATGCACTTGCAGTGATCGCTGACCGGATACACGAGATGACACCGATTCCTTCTCGTTTAGCAGTAGTCAACAATTTTCAAACACAGTTAGAAGAGTTGTCACAACAAGTCGAGACACTATCTAGCAATCGTCGAGCGGTGTCATCTCGAGAACGTTCGAGGGATCGTCGTCGCGACTTTTCTTCATCGAACCCACGATACACGACGCAAGGTGCTCCAGCAAATGGAATGTGCTGGTATCATCAGAAGTACGGTGCGAAGGCGAAACTGTGTCGACAACCATGCAGTTTCGTGTCAAAAAACTCCATGGGCAGTCAGTAGACGCGGCTCACGACTGTCCGAGCTCACGCCGCCTTTTTGTGACAGACATTACGACTCGACGTCAATTCCTTGTTGACACAGGGTCTGATCTGTGCGTATACCCGCGCGCACTGGTCAATGGACCTCGCGAACGGTCAACATACGAGCTGTTTGCTGCCAACGGAACAGTTATATCGACTTATGGTGCTATTAGCCTCAACCTCGATTTGGGGTTTAAACGCGAGTTTGTCTGGCGTTTCGTCGTTGCTGACGTATCCAGACCAATCGTCGGAGTCGATTTCTTGTCGTTCTACGGCTTACTCGTTGATGCACGAAATCGACGCTTAATAGATAGCGCCACATCGACTGCCGTCACTGGTAAGTGGACCATGAACGTACAACAACACGTTAAGGCAGTCAGTGGAGGTTCACGATATCACGCTCTCCTGGCTGAGTTTCCCGCCATCACACGGCCAGCTGGTATAACGCGCATCATTAAACATGGAACTATGCACCATATCCACACGACGCCTGGGCATCCAGTGTCATGTAAACCTCGCCGCCTGGCGCCGGACCGTCTGCAAATCGCTAAGGCTGAGTTCGATACGATGCTAAAGACTGGTATCGCCAGGCGTTCTTCCAGTAACTGGTCCGCCGCCCTTCACCTAGTTCCCAAGAAGGAAAATCAATGGAGGCCGTGCGGCGACTACAGGGCGCTGAACGATCGGACGATTCCAGACCGATATCCTGTACCTCATATACAAGATTTTGCTCAGTCGCTCACTGGGAAGTCTGTATTCTCGACGATTGACTTGGTTAAAGCGTACAACCAGATCCCTGTTGCTCCAGATGATATCGCAAAGACAGCTATAACCACACCATTTGGTCTTTTCGAATTTCCATTCATGAGTTTTGGTTTACGAAACGCAGCCCAAACGTTTCAGAGGTTCATCGACGAAGCAATTCGTGATCTGGATTTCGCCTACGCATACATCGATGATATCCTAATAGCATCGACATCTCAGGCAGAACATGAGGAACACCTCCGCCTGCTCTTTGCGCGGTTGTCGGAGTACGGAATACTTATCAATACTTCTAAGTGCGTGTTTGGTGTTTCCGAGGTAAAGTTCTTAGGCCACACTGTCAATGCCTTCGGGACACGGCCTCTTGAAGACAAGGTTGAGGCAATCATCTCTTTGCCACCACCCAGTAATATCAAGCAACTGCGTCAGGTATTGGGTATGATAAATTTCTATCGTCGTTTCCTACCATCTGCCGCCCGACTTCAGGCACCCCTCAACGACCTTCTTGTCGGTGCTGACACATCGGGTAAGACGCCTATCGTTTGGACTCCGGAGTTGTTGCAGACGTTTGAAGAATGTAAGAGTAGTCTCTCGCAGGCGGCGCTTCTGGCGCACCCAGACTCAAGTGGGGAGCTGGCGATCGTAGCCGACGCCTCCGACAATAGTATTGGAGCCGCCCTTCAGCAGAGAACTTGTTTAGGTTGGCAACCGCTAGCATTCTTCTCACGCAAGCTGACTGCGGCGCAGCGCAAGTACGGAGCATACGATCGCGAACTCCTTGCCATCTACGAGGCTATACGTTATTTCCGTCATATGGTGGAAGCCAGAACGTTCTCAGTCTACACAGACCACAAGCCTTTGACATTCGCTTTTAAGCAGAAGGCTGAGAAGTGTTCACCGCGACAGTTTCGGTATCTCGACTACATTGGCCAATTTTCTACCGACATTCGTCATGTTCCTGGCAAGGAGAATGTCGTCGCAGACGCTCTGTCCAGAGTGGAGGCGATCTCGGCTCCAGTGGATTACGTGGCAATTGCTCGAGAACAGAAGACCGATTCTGACCTTCGGGCACTTCTTCTCTCCGACACTGCACTTCAACTAAAATGTAGGAGCCTCGCTGGGACAAACCTCACGATCCATTGTGACACGTCCACGCCGGTAGAACGGCCCTTCGTGCCAGCGAACCTTCGACGTCGGGTGTTTGACAGCCTTCACAGCCTGTCCCATCCAGGTGTTGCGGCCTCCGTTCGCCTTGTCTCCAGGAGCTACGTCTGGCCGTCAATGAGAAGAGACTGCAGAGAGTGGGCCCGGGCATGCATAACTTGTCAGCGATCGAAGGTCACTCGCCACGTCTCTGCGCCCGTTGAGAATTTTGACGTCCCCGACGCTCGGTTTGACCATGTCCACATTGATCTTGTTGGTCCTCTCCCCGAGTCAGCGGGATTCCGCTACCTACTCACATGCGTCGACCGGTTTACTCGCTGGCCTGAGGCGCTGCCTCTTGCCGATATAACTGCAGATACAGTCGCCTCTGCCCTCGTCACCGGGTGGATATCTCGTTTTGGGACGCCGCTTCGGATCACTTCCGATCAAGGTCGACAGTTCGAGTCGTCTCTTTTTAGGTCTCTCAATCACCTGTTAGGTACGACCCTAATCCACACGACGTCATATCATCCCGCCGCCAACGGAATGGTAGAGCGTCTCCACCGACAGCTCAAGGCTGCACTTATGTGCCATGAAGAGAATCGCTGGACTGACACCCTACCGTGGGTTATGCTGGGTATCCGATCAGCTTGGAAGGACGATATTAAGGCAACACCGGCTGAATTGGTTTATGGAACTACTCTCAGACTTCCAGTAGAATACCTGTCAGCTGCAACAACACTGGACAGCACCTCTGAGTACGTCAGGCACCTCCGCCAACGTCTCCAGAAGCTCCGGCCGTCCCGCCCTATTCGACACGGAGAAAGACGCTGTTTTGTGTTTAAGGACCTCGCGACATGTTCCCACGTTTTTGTGCGACATGATGCTGTACGAACACCCCTTCAGCAACCGTACGATGGGCCTTACGAGGTACTCACGAGGAATGAGAAACACTTTACAATTTTGCGTACTGGGAAGAAGGTCGTTGTATCCATTGATCGTTTGAAGCCCGCCTTCATTCTTGCTGATGCGGCCCCAGACACCACTCAACCATCGACGATGCCGAATACAGAATCACGCTCATCACATCTGTCTGGGACAGCGCCCCCAGCTGTTAATCACTCCAGTGTTCGTCCGAACTCCAGCACTCCGTCTATGGTTCGATCATACGCTGCCGTTGCCGCTGCTCAGCCTTTGGTCACGACGAGAGCAGGACGTCAAGTGTATGTACCAGCGCGACTAGGCGTATAGACTTTCGTTCGCCTCGCTGTGCTCGTTCACTGGCAGGGGGGTACTGTGGTGCGCTTCTTGTGAGAAGGCGGTGGCAATTGGGCAAGACAAAAGAAACCCGTCGCTAGGGACGGAATAATAAACATTGCTTGGTGTGAAGCTCGATTGACACGGTTCCAAATAAAAATGAATCTTTCTCATTGACATTTATCATTGGCGTTAAGCCACCTAGCTAGTACTTCCACAAGGGCTATGTTTATAGTAAGAAATTTGAGCTTTGATTAGAAATCAATAATCATTCATTGTGATACCAACAGGGAGGTCTCAGTGCGTAGTACATGAGGCCTAATTTGGTACATACTAGTTTGATACCCACCAACGGCAACCGGTAGTGAATTTTTTTCTCGAGGGTCTCCTCAGTCGCTAATGCTGGCATTGATTCATACTAACAGCCTTCGGTAAAATTACTCTCAAGAATAACCACATTCACTTGAGATTTAAACGCAGTTATATGATGGCAACCTTGTAGCAATTTAGCTGCGAATGCGAATTGATATTTCATCCGTCGAGTATGCTAAAATTGCTACGGGAACAAGTAACAATGATTGATATTTGAACGCAGATATATAAGACATGTTCATGTTCACCACTATTCCAATTACCACAATACATGTATCCTGTGTATCGCTTGTCAAGCAGGAGACGAGTTCAATTATCAGCATAGTCGGGTTTATATTCTGGACCTAAATATCACATGCCATGACAATGGGTAGGCATTCCAATTTAATAAAAGTTGGTTTACTTTTTCCTGGTACGGTTATAGGTCATATTATTAACATTTCACAAATTAAAACAACGTTGCAAAATTAAGTAATACTACAAAAATGCATGGCCTATGGTTGCGTAATTTAAGTAATACAATATATCCTCTGTACAATTTAGTAGCCGTGGTGGCCGCTGGCCAGTGGCCATTAGATATTGGTATGGTAAACCATGTCATATAGTGCGTGTTAGTTCGAATTCTGGCTTGAGTATGATGGCGTATTTTGTCATATGGTTCTAAGAATGGTTTGTCTGTGGTACATGGGTTATTAGTTAACTAGGTTATTAGGTCGTTTGGGTAGTTGGGAAGGAATGCCCGAGGGCTGATAGTAGGACTCAATCACAGCATTCATCTGTATACGACTGACGAAAACCTCGGAAAAAACAATCAGTCAGGACTGCCGGTGGTGGCCGGAATCGAACCTGCGACCTCCCGAAATAGAGTCTCGCGTCTTACCGCTGAGCCACCTCTATCGGTAGCAAACGTAGCCGTGATGTATTTGTATGCCCCTATAAGGCTTGATAAGCGTAACTTGAGATGGGGCATAGGCCTACTGCATTAGAGAAAAATAAAAGACCAGTACGTGTAGTAAGCTTAACGGTATAAATACTTTATTATACCCAACGTTTCTGGAAGATTACACTAATTAACATAAAAAATATATCTCATTGTTAGAGATGCAAGTTTTTCGCAATGCGCGATAAAACGAAAAGTGTAACAAAACACTCTAGAGTGCTGGTTTCACATTTCTTTACGTTATGCGTCACTGGGATTCAGATACAAATCGCGAAATAACACCATAAAACGCTTATAAAACGAATAATGAGTTTATTCGCGATATAACACCATAATTGCCACTTTCTAGCAAAATAACACCATTATTAACAGAAATTCGTAATTTTGTATTCCCTTCCGTTCAAATCTTCACAAGAATTACGAGATAAAAAGCGAAAATAAGCAGTCCGCATCATCACCACCATCACCACTTACTTCTCTGCAGTCTAATCTAATCTTTGACGCCCATCACTATGTATTTACATTTAGGGCCATACACATAAGAGTTTAGAAAATGTAACCTTTTTTAGTTTTATCAATGATTTTATGTAAAACCATGATTTTCGATTAAAAAAACAATAACACCACAAAACACCATAGTTCTCAATTCCTCAAACGAAAAGTGAAGAAAAATAACACCATTTTCTTGCATCTCTACTCATTGTATATAAACGTGTTGTTTTTAATACCGTAAAGCTTACCTTAATATAGTTTAATATATACGCATAGAGCATATCTGTTTAACAGTTTAATATACATTAATACAGTAATACTTTCGTGGCCAGGATTTATGTCAATAAAATTAAAATATTCTGCGGGTTATTCCGCCACGTCCTACCCTCATAATATAGCCGACGTTTCAGGGACCTTGTGGTTCCTATCCTCAGGGCGTCGAACTCCTATTCTGGGGACGCCCTAAGGATAGGAACCATAACGTTCCTGAAACGTGTTACCCTCTTGTCCCGACTGAATTGGGAAGAGGAGTAATTAGGATTAAAATACACGTATGTATTTATAATCAATGTTTTATTATCCTTGAAAGGGTGATTACACAAAGTGACTCGACACCAAACAGGTAGTCTGTGCCAGTCGAGGATCCGTAGACCACTGACTCCCACCACCCCAACACTCTTAGGAGGCCCCCTTCTTCCTCACCAAGGTACCAAATAATGGTGTACAATATTCTCTAAATATAATATAACTAACCTAAACATGTATTCTACTTTAAATGTTCCACACTTCATTCAGAGTATTGCTATAACAAGAGATCTAACTAATAACTTAAAATAACACATATATAATTTATTGTAGCACAGATGATAGGTGGGATAATGGCGGCAAGGTTGGTAGTCAGTGGAGACCGAACCAAGGACATAAAGAGGTAACTCCAGCCGAGGGGCGCCGCATGTGTGAAACCGTGGGAAGGCCTCGGCCGCATACCACTGAAAGGGTGGGTTGGAGACAAGATCGTGACACGAAGAAAGAAACGTTGACGAGCAGAATAATTAGGGTAGGTCGGACCGCAACATACGGGAGTGGACGAAAGAAGGTGTTAAGCAGGAATGTGAGACAGCACAAACGTCGGCTATATTATGAAGGTATACCGCTATACCGCTATTGATTGATTGAATGAAATTTGCGATGGCAAAATTACTTTTAGTTTTAAACCATTTTTATTTGTGCGATTGTTTAATATTTTATTTTCAAATATTATTGTTTAAAAGGTGAAATATAGTAACCTATACAAATTATAGGAATTTACTTCAAAAATAAAGCTGCTAAATAATATATGCAATGGCAGTTCATCAAATGGATTAAGCTAAACACAAATCGTGAATTAATTACGGAATTAATCTACTTCGAAGGAAGCTTATTTTATCAGTTTTTTTTACAATAGTAGAAATGAAAAAAACATTGCAACTAATAGCTCATACGATGCAAAATAGTGTAATCTTTAGATATTGTCTCTTGTCATTTTTATGTATTATTATTATTACGCCCACAATGAACAATAATAGTGAACCAGGTGACCGTCTTACGGAAACCATGAAAGTTTGTTTTTATCCATGCAAGGTCACAGTAATTTGTATTTGGTGCAAAATGTACTTTAAAATGGACCTAATACTAAATTGTATGTTAGGAACAGTCATTTATGGATTTTTGTATTTTTGTTTAGTAAACAAAGAATATTATAGTATTTTGAATTTACGTTTTCTTTAGATTTTGCGACTTTGTCCAGCCCTAACCTCGACATAATTACTTAAATGTAGACGAATATTACTATCATATTAATGAACATTAAATTGTGAGCTCTATTGAAGTTACCAATTTTTAATATCTATTTTGGTTTTCAAGTTTTTCGTCTTCTTATCCGACAATGCGTATTTTCACTACTACTAGTTTTCAAACATCGTGATTTTTCTTTTGAGCGCGGAAAGACGAAGACTCGCTCTTTAGTTCTCGTAAGAACAGTCCCGTTCCCATTCGGTGTCGAGTGACCCACGGCCGCAACTTTCCTTGTATTGACAGACTTTCCTTGTATTGACAGCCCATCTGGGAGCAGTTACATTTCATACTTATGAGTGTCTGCGTTTATTTGCAGCCAAATACCTGCGTACATAAAGACTGTATTCAAAGTGCTAATTTTTAGGAAATGTGCCCCTTTTGAATGTGGAAATGTGCCCCGTTATGATATACACCCGGGTCAATTAACTAAGTTACCCCCCCCCCCCCCCCCCTTCTAACGGATATATCACCCAAAAAGCATTCCCAAATATTGCACTCATTTTGCACCAAAATACACCATCAAATTTAATTTTTGCACCACTTCGATAACAGAGTTATTAATTAATTAAGTGGGAGGGGGGCATCTTAATGCCAGCCCCCCCAATTACGTTTATTATTATTTTGAATGAATGTAATTATTGCACTAATAATGCACCAAAATACACCATAAAATTTAATTTATGCACCACTTCCATAACCGAGTTAGGCTCCGTCAAGTTAGCCACCCTCCACCATAAATTCAAGGGCCAATTGTTATCTCAATCGTTTTTGCATCGTTAGTGCACGTTTGAGCACGAACTAATTTCGTTAGTGCACATTTAGTTTATAAGATGGGTCTATAACGTTTTTTCGGGGGGGGGGGCTAACTTGACGTTGCCCCCCCCCCCCCACTTAATTAATTAATTAAATAATTAATAACTCGGTTATGGAAGTGGTTCAAAAATTCAATTTGATGGTGTATTTTGGTGCAAAAGTAGTGAAATATTTGGGCATGTTTTTTGGGTGATATATCCGTTTGGGGGGGGGGGGGGGGGGTAACTTAATAATTGACCCTGTCAACCCTCGTCTGCGAGACAAGTCAGCACCCGACCGAAGGCGCTAGGTGGTTGAACAACAGATAACTGCTACATTAGCATTGTTCTGTTGCACGTGTAGGAGGGTGTTAGAAAATAGAAACAGCTAAGATCTTCACTCTTCAGTGTCATTGACCGAGGTGTGGCTGGGTGTGACCACTGGGTTTAAAAATTCTTTGAAAAGAAACAGAAATGTTAAAGTACAGTGTTGTTCAAAATTGTGATCATAACGAGGAAAACGAAGAGAAAATGCATTTTTCCGCAATATATTCTTTGTATTCTCTACAAGTAGACAAAACATTCCAAATATTCTCCAATACCTACCTCTAAATATTCTCTGACATACCAAATATGGCTAAATATTCCCACCCAAGTTTGTATTTTTGGTATCACAAGGTCATGAAACGCAAATATATATAATTTCTCGCAGTTACATAGCATACATAAAAACATGCCAATGCATACAAATCCGATCTCTAGATAGCTATAAAGCTATAACCGGTTGGTATATGGCCTCAGTCGAAAAATGAATTTAACAGAAATAAGGCATGCCCTTTCAATTTTAGATTGAAAAAGAATAAAGGATCGATATATAAGAGAATGTAAACATTACAGTTATTGAACTGAATATATTTCAATGTAATCAAATCAAATTAAAAGAAAGGACATTTTTGTGTTTTGATTTTTGAATGCTGCTTGTCAGGGCCATCCTCGTTCAACATCACAGTTTTGGCACCGCCATGGTGCACGATGATCTATAATACGTGTTGGCGACGCACGGGCTTCTCTCGTCCGACGCCCCTCTGCTCATTGTTATTATACTTACCTAGGGCTGTCAATCCCCTGGCGGAGGTTAGGTAACGGGTAAACCTCAAAGTTAGTTATGAATTGATATGAGTTCGACGAGCTAGGGGATTTACAGACTTTGTATACTTACCCCTTAAACTCCCGCCGATTTGATACCTGCAAGGTAATTTGATAAAACAGGCACAAGTTTCCATACTGACCCAAGAGGTACTGTGCACAGATCGTTGCTCATCTATGTGAGCTTCCCCCGAAACCAGGAACAACTCCCAATAAACATATTGAGCGCGTAACTTATCTATGGTTATTTTTTTTCGCACAAGAGGGTTTGTTCATGATTTCGAGGCCTACTTAAGAAATATTTGTAAACACAAAAGAATACAATTCATGTCATGGGCGCCACTATGGTGAGAATAAGAGAAAATAGGTATTTATGAACTGATCGAACAGGTGGACAATTTTTAGCCAATGTTTTCGCACATTTTACAGTTAAGCTATTTCCAAGAGGTAAGAAATCAATGTTTTAGTATACATATCAATTGATATGCTCATTATTCACATACGTTTTGTGTTAAATGTTTTATTTCGTTATGGTTTTTGATATTTTTCCAGAGGGTATTTTTAATAACCGTAGACCCGTAGGGCCTTTGTTTTGTAAATTATGGTAATATACATATACATATACATATAAAATAATAATAAATAGTAATAACACTTGTTTCAAATTTTACACTCCGCGTATGTCGTATTGAAATGATGTTGAAAGTTACTGCAACATTCCAATACTACTGGCTTAAAAGTGAAAACTATTATTACCGGTACCTATATATATACATGTGTTTCATGCAGTTCATTTATCAATGCATCTATGATACCTTGGATGTATATCTTGGATCTTAAACAAAATGTAAACTTCTATTCATATTCTTAAATCCATGGTCACCATAGTGTCCCCTTCAATGCAAAAGTAGTTCCGTGTGTTGCTATAGTGACCTCAGCATATTTCAATATATTATATAGTAAACCATTTGGTGGCAATTCTGTGACTTCCACAACCAGCATTATGCATTATTAGATGGGATTTCAACATATCTCTATGGAAATCTAAACCATTTGGTGGCAGTTCTGTGACTTCCACAACCAAAATTATGTATTATTAGTTGAGATTTCAACATATCTCTATGGAAATCTGAACTATTTGATGGGGTTTCAACATATATCTATGGAAATCTAAACCATTTGGTGGCAGTTCTGTGACTTCCACAACCAAAATTATGTATTATTAGATGGGATTTCAACATATCTCTATGGAAATCTGAACCATTTGATGGGATTTCAA
The DNA here is from genome assembly GCA_945910005.1 of Isoperla grammatica. Lineage (NCBI taxonomy): Eukaryota > Metazoa > Arthropoda > Insecta > Plecoptera > Perlodidae > Isoperla > Isoperla grammatica. The sequence continues at coordinate 16,116,155 of OX246749.1, forward strand.
CATATATCTATGGAAATCTAAACCATTTGGTGGCAGTTCTGTGACTTCCACAACCAAAATTATGTATTATTAGATGGGATTTCACATATTTCTATGGAAATCTAAACCATTTGGTGGCAGTTCTGTGACTTCCACAACCAAAATTATGTATTATTAGAAGGGATTTCACATATTTCTATGGAAATCTAAACCATTTGGTGGCAGTTCTGTGACTTCCACAACCAACATTATGTATTATTAGATGGGATTTCAACATATATCTATGGAAATCTAAACCATTTGGTGGCAGTTCTGTGACTTCCACAACCAAAATTATGTATTATTAGATGGGATTTCACAAATTTCTATGGAAATCTAAACCATTTGGTGGCATTTCTGTGACTTGCACAAGTCCACAACCAACATTATAAACTGGCATGATTGTTACTAAGTTTGTAGGTTTTCAAAACTATTTTGTATTATTTGTCTGACACAACTCGCATTTGAATTCTTGACTTTGTATTGTAGTTAAGTCAAGATTCGTGATATCTGACAAGCACGGAGCGTAGTGGATCCATCGGTTGCACACATCACATCGAATCCAAGTTGCACGTATAGTAACTTTGCATTTGCCACAATACAGGCAATGATTCATGACATTTTTTGATTTAACCAAACATCTTTCCAATAGTTCAATTCTATATCTATCACCACAAAATGACATGTTGAATTTAATATCATGCAGCACACATTGTATGTAAAAAATAACAAACACGCCACAATTGTAGCCATCCTTTTGTTTAGGATAGTGGGGAGGTTTGGTTAGTTGTAAATCTTTCGTTTCTATTTTGTCGCTAGGAAAATGTTGATTTCGTATCTTAATGAATTGCACAAACTTTTCGAAAGCAGATGAAGCGGTGGTAGTAACCAAGTGGGTTATAAACATACACACGTTTGGTTGAAAAGTCAGCAATTATCAAACACCAATGGTTTGAGTTGATAAGAAACGGTATTATAACTGTTTTTCCACCAAGTATGGTTCGGAATAGTTGAAAAACCTACACTCAAACGATGGCGTGGGTCAAAAATTTACACCGAATGGATTGGGGATACATAAACAAATTTATGTTTACTAACAGAGTCCTCAATGTACGTTATTGCCCAAACATCGATTATTTCCAACCTTTGCCATGTTTTACCAACAAGTTGTCTGTAATCACTTAAGTACAACTTATTCCGGTTTGTGTATGCACCTATAAACAAACGGGCCCTTGTAATTTTTGGATTAGTATAATATTTGTATGATGGAAACAATCCATTTTCTAGAGCTTCAGCCTGCTCAAGGACTGCTACCTTATCGTGGTGGGCAGGTTTGTGCGCTTTGATGATTCCTGGGGCTATGCCGGCGGAAGCGTATGCTTCTGGTAGGGCCACCCTAGCAGGACAGGTCGAAGAGGAGAAGTCAGACGAAATGCAGTCCACAACCTCCCCCTTCCCTTTTCCTCCCCCTTCCCCTTTTCCACCACGCCCTCCTACTTGCCCCATTCCTCCAAACAGACCCCTTTTTCATCTTCATCTATCACCCACTCATGGTCTCGATTAGCCTCGTTGCAAAAATATGAGACGTTAAGCCCAAATATCTATCCATCTAGAGCTTCAGGGTGGCAGTCTAGTGAGGGTGGTGGATCAACCTCTGTTGTTTCACAATCATTGGATGAGAAAAATGATTCTACACCTTCAACATGTTCACCCAAAATTACCTCTACATCATCGTCATAAACTACACCAACATTTTCTGTTACCGGTACTGCAGAAGACACGCTACACTTTGGTAGACCTACATCCTCTTCAACGCCGTCAACATGTTCCGTTACTGTAGAGGGAACGATAACTTTGGTTTCTGTCATTTCAGTGACGTCACTGTTATCTGGCAATGTATTATTTATTAATTTAATAGAAGTACAGGAAAATGTTTTTTTAATTTTAGTTAGTTTACTAATAAATGTGGTTTTTAGGTGAGTTTTATACAGCGTACATTTTTATCGTTTACCATGGTTATTTTCTTTTTCTTGGGTTCTTTACCTCCCCAACTTTCAAGTGAGTTGGGGTTGTCAGGGTGGTTCGTATTTTTTGCGTCTTCTAATTCAGAGTGCCTAGCTTTGCGCTTCAATCGAAGGCTACTGGGAGGTAAGCTATTCTTTGGAAGTTCTGCTAACACACCCTTGACTTTCGCAAAAATGGCTTCCCCTATTATTTCAACAAATCTCCCAACTTTTAGATTTGTCTGCCTATTTAGCAAATTCACTTTGACATCGCCATTCCAGTTTTCTACCTCAGCATTATGGACACGTGCTTTACCACCTAGCAAAATACCTGTCCAAAGCGATGCAAATGGCATTAATTATCTAGGATAAACTTAGCGAAAGTCAACGAGTAGTATTTATTTTTTGTAGAGCAGACCTCTTTGAATTTCAACTGATTTGATTGCACTGTTTTTGTCAAATCGGCAAACATGGTTTTGAAATGTTTGGAAAAAGGACTATCGACCTTAACTTTTCCAAATATGACAAAGTCTTCATGACCACCTTCAAGGTCACCATCGTCATCTATGTCATCAGAATCGTTTTCCCAATTAACCGATTCGATAACTTTTTTATCAGCCCAGTCTTTCAGCGTAATAAATGATTTACGGACCGACTGGTCAGCCAATTCACTAACAAGAATCGGTATCAACGCCTTAAACTTGATTTCTATAGTTCCTCCATAGAACATGCAATCAACAACGAACCCACACCTTCCATTACAACCTTTTTAAACTCACCCTTAATACCCTTCTCCTTCAGATTCATGGATAGCCTTTTCATGCAATGGGGACAGCACAAATGAATCATTATCAGTGACTTTTGAGACTGACTTGTCTTTTGTGCAGATGTCGCCAATTTATACGTGACGTTTAGATAATGCAATAGTGTCATATTGTTCCAACTTTGAATGAAAGCATGAATAATGGCCCAGCTCCAATCTACGACAACCTTTTAAAAATTGGCCATTTTTGGGGATTTCGTTTAGTACAGAAATACTTAAACTGGGATAAGAAAGCACCTATACTGGCGGTAGAAAGACTTGCACTTATGATTCCAATTAATGGAAATATCTTATTTCCTACATTGACGACGCCAGCGTAGTAGAAAATGCGTTTACTTTCAATCCCAATTGGTTTTCGAACTACCATTTCCGTCGCATCAAAGTGCAATTCACGAACCTGCTTCATAATGAACGGATTGCATTGATACTCACTCCACATATACACGCTAAGAGGCACGCCCACATGCTGAATATAGCGCTGGCTTTCGTCGCGCTTTAAATCGACTATATAACGTACCACCATGTCTATAATATCGTCATTTGGATCCTGCCCGGGGACTGCAACCTTATCGCGGTGGGCAGGTTTGCGTGCTTTGTTGATCCCGAGAGCTATGCCGGCGGAAGCGTATGCTTCTGGTAGGGCCACCCTAGCCGGACTGGTCGAGGAGGAGAAGCAGACGAAGTGCAGTCCACACCCCAATCCCCTTTCCTCCCCTTTCTCTTTTCCTCACGCGCCCTCCTACTTGCCCTTTTCCTCCAAAGAGCCCCCAATTTCATCTTCATTATCACCCACTCATCGTCTTGATTAGCCTAGTTGCATAAAAATAAGACGTTAAGCCCAAATAACAATCAAACAATCATTTGGATAATAATCGCCTTCCGAGTTGGCCTCACTCCTCGCCTTTTGCAGGACATGCAGTGGGAATACTTGACCCAAATTACCCCTTTCAAGTAACCCCACGTCCATGGCTGTTAAAGACTTGAGGTGACAGGCAGAAGGCTTTTTCAGTAACAAAGTTTGCTTTAATTCCGTCCGTTCGTTTCCCGCGAGACGATTGTGCACTCTCTCTTGAGGATTTTTGGGATGATTTTCCTCAAGACTTCCACAACTTTGTACTGCTACACTTAAAGCCGATTCTAACATTGAAACAATAAATTTAAATACCTTGCAGTTTCCAAACCGATCATCGTACTTACAGTGCGCGTAATCAACAGCAACACCATTCTTTCGCTCCTTGATGCCTTGGAACGTTAGAACACAACTTATGTTTAATACACTTATCATATTCTGTCTAACACAAGAATGCAGTTTGCCCACATCCACAAGTCCATCAACTGTCACATTGTGAAGCGGTATTACAAACGACCCTTCTTCTCTCCATTCGCGAAAGTTGCGCAATGTGTGTTTTGTTGCTGACAACAGATCACTACTATTCGAGTCGTTTAATTCACCAGTGGTAATTGCCCGACGCACCTGCGTGAAACTAACCTCCCGAAACGGATTCCAAATTGTACTAACATAATCCACCATATAGTCTATATTATGTTCTCGTTCTTCATTAAGTACGTCGGCGGCCCTTAAGGCCCAATGGTGCATGAGTAAATCACACTAGCCAGAAGCAAGAATTTCGAATTTCACTCTTACGGGACGCCTCAAGAGTTGCACGAAATTCAATTTGCAGTTCACACCCCCGTGTTAGACATTTGTTGCGAATTACCGAGAAATATACGCCATTCTTTACAGCAATAATGCTTTCATGGTTGATTTTGCGAGATTCTATGTTCTCAAACTGACAAAATTTGACATCCGCTATTCTCATACACGATACGAATTGTTTCTCCAATAAATCCAAATTTGGATCCTGGATATAACAGGCTAACCATTCACCAAGGGTAAAATGCCAAGCATTAATATTACTCGATTGGACATCGATTGCGTACTGTCGAGAGGGACAAAGCTTTATTCTTCATTATCATCTTTCTCATCTTCATTATCACCCGCTCATCGTCTCGATTAGCCATCGTTGCATAAATATGAGACGTTAAGCCCCAGTAATCATCAGGGACAAAGTCAACATTACCTTCTCTCACTTTACATAGGCCTAATTGATTTGGTCTCACTTAACATAATTGATTTTGATTTACTTGTTTATGACAACAATTAGTAGGTTTATTCGAAACCTCACATAAACAGACATCCATAAAGTTTACAGCACCGTTTTCACTAAGTGCAACAGAAAGCTTTTGTTTTAATAATTGCACGTCACGATTAGAACTTCCCTGGGAAGCTTCAGCGAAACCATCGTCCTCAACAAGCTTAATAGAAACCTGTTGTTTCGGAATTAATTGCACCTGACAATTAGAACTTCCCTGGGAAGCTTCAGCAAAACCATCGTTATTGTTACATTTTGCATTATTGATATCGTGTTTGACTGACAACTTATGTTTTACCAGAGTCTGAACATCGTTTGTATTTCTTATCCACATAATGTACAAATGATGTACATTTGTTCTGTTTGTTCAAATAGATACTGGCCGGCGCAGTTGGCCGAGGTCGATTAGGCGTTGGTCTAGTAAACCGCGGTCTCTGCGTTCCAGGTTCGAATCCTGGCTTGGACATGGATGTCATGTAGCGTTTTTTTATCCTCACAATCACCCACTCATCGTCTCGATTAGCCTCGTTGCAAAAATATGGGACGTAAAACCCCAAAATATCAAATGGATACATACTTGACTAAAAATCGAACTTTTCCCGCATTTACCGGAGTTTAATACGCTATCAACAGACGAAACATGCGTGCATATGCTATTAGTGACGTCTTCGGGCACAAACAATTGTGGCAGTACAGTGTGCCAACCTGACATTCCATGACATTAGTTATCCATATAATTAGTATTTAAGGTTTATTGTTTGTTTTTCGGCAGTTTTGACATTTCACATTCCGGCAGTTTTGACTAATGTTTTTAGAAACGATATAACCAGACATGTTTTTCGAATGGACTATAGGACAGTGCACGTGTTAATGCGTAAGTGTTCAAACAAAGAAACCCTCAAATCAAAGCTTCACGGTTGTGAAATAGGAAGTATCAAGTGCACCAATTGTGCGTAGCAAGCTCGCGCGTGTGCGGACGTTTGCCCAGCAACAACGCGACCAACCAATCAAAACCAGTTACCACTACCCCCCTTCACACCCGAAGATTTCAGAACATTCTGGAAGGACAAAAAGAGACCCAACCACTCTACCAACAGTTCCGCCCGTGACCAGACGTGTGTGTCCCGACCAGCGACAAGCCGTCTCCAGGACAAAGGCAGGAGCCTAGTCCATGGGTCCGGTCCGGTTCAACATGCCTCAAGCCTAGGCATTCATCTTCATCATCATCTTCATCATCATCTTCATCTACAACTACATCCACTACATCTACGATTCGAACTACAACAAAACCGTAACGTATAATCAAAGATCATGATCTCAAACTTATAAACAAAAAAACTTACGAACAAAATGTGAAAGTGCATTAGCAAGGAACAAAGAACTCAAGGGCCAAGGCCAACTCAATAAAGTCAAACTGCCACTAAAGTAATAATCACTTCATAGTTTTGATACTTTTGTAATTTCATATGTTGTAATTTAATAATTGTGTATTAAATTAGTCTCAACAGAGTAATATTGTTGTATTGAACATTTCACTCCTTTTCACTCCTAAAAAAAAAAATAGGTCTTTTCATTTGAGAAGTCTATTAAATTGGACCATTTTGTTAAGAGCAAATTCCGGTGGCGTGTGGTGTTACAAACATAAAAATGTTTAGCTGCTTCACCAAAAACGGACTCACTATCAAAATCAATTGCTTCTGAAGGAAACCGCCCTGTCTTCTCTTTAATAAAATGTAATAAATCTTCACATTTAACGGTACTTAAATTCTTGACCATTTTTAATGTCCAAAGAAAAAAAACTCTTCTTCACCTTACCTAAAAACCTTACTTACTCAATGATATGACACTGATTGATACTGGCAGCTCCTGCAAACTGACAACAACTGACACCCACAACAACTAAAGCAGGACTGAAAAAATAAATAGAACTTCACCCCCCCCCCCCCCCCCCCAAAAAAAAAAGCTCCTCTAACGCACTCTACCATCTGCCAAAGAAACAAGATGTAAAGACTGTGCTAAACAACAAACAGCACACTAGCGCTCTCTACCAACCATGAGAGAAACCCTGGCATCTAGCACCGTAGTTTTTACAATAAAATAACAACTTTAGAAAATTTAACACATTATATAATACATAGTTCAATGTTTTATGCCTTTTAAAGCTCAGATATAATAGTATTCAAAGTAATAAGCGTAAAATAGAAAAGATACATTATTAGACAAGATTTTTTTTGTAGGCTATGAAGGATCATTTGTAAACAAAATCCACCTATACAGCTGGATACAAACATAAATGTTCTACTAAAAACTAATTTTTATTTTCCAAAAATGTGCTATCTGCACTACTTTGTGTCCAAGTGAATGCGTACATGTGTTTTATAATGACCAGTAAACAAGATTTTTTTTAGTATGAAGGATCATTTGTAACAAAAATCCACCTATACAGCTGGATACAAACATTAACGTTCTACTAAAAACTATTTTTTTTCCAAAAATGTGCTATCTGCACTACTTTGTGACCAAGTGAATGCTAACATGTGTTTTATATTGACCGGTATACAAGATTTTTTTTGTATGAAGGATCATTTGTAACAAAAATCCACATATACAGCTGGATACACACATAAATTTTCTACTGAAAACTAATTAAAATTATCCAAAAATGATCTGTCTGCACTACTTTCTGACCAAGTGAACATGTGGTTATATATAGTTGGTATACAAGATTTGTTTTTTTTTTTGTATGAAGGATCATTTTCCAAATATTGTCTAGTCGCTCTATATCGTGACCATGAGTATGCGAACATGTGGTTTTAAATGATCGATGTACAAGATTACTTTTTTGACCAGAGTGTACATGACAATATTAATGATTTATAAAAGCTATACATTCTTTTTTCCTTTATGAAGCAGTATGTGTAGCAAGAATCGTGCAACACATTACGATACGCACACAAGACACTATTTAACTTCTGAAATTAAATTGTTTTTGGTTTTATTTTTGAAATATTATCTGTGTATACTTTTTTGTCGGGTGTAAATACTATTAGTTATGTAGTAGTAGTAGAAGTAGTAGTAGTAGTAGTATATCTTTATTAGCATTTTTGCTATTTTACAATGTCATTCACAAACATCACAATTTATCACATAGGCAATATACAAGAAAAGAAGATACAAACATCTTAAATTTTATATAATTTGTTGCTGTATAAAGCAGAATTTGTATACAAAAATCTTAAAAGGGCTCTACTTTCTGCACTACACTGTAACCTATTATATTGCAATGCTAATTATGCTGTATGCACAAGACTATATTTTCCGATACTCAAAAACGGGTCTTGTGGTCACAATATAATAATTATCATTGTACACAATTACATCTCGGGATATTGCTCTCTTCCCATGAGTCACCAATCACCAATTATTGCAACCTTTGAAATAGTATCAAATTGAAATAGATGCTTGTTCTCCATTAACGTTTGAAATTGGAACCATTTGCGTACAGCCTGCTATATTTTTGTTGATATACACCGTACAGCCTGCTATATTTTCGTTGATATACACCGTACACACCCGCCGGTATGGATCGCACTTGTGTGGGAGTGCAGATGAACATGTGCAGACGTTTTCCACTCAGTTGACTTTGTGTGTTGCTAGGATACTTCATGTATTTCTTTGTCATTTGATGGTCTGTTGTATTTATTGCCGTTTCGTGTTTGACAGAAGTTGAGTTCACGTGGGGGAAATATGGCGGCGTTTTTTCTATAATATTTGACGCCCGTGTTTGACTGATTTACCCTGTAATATTTATGAACACCTATTACCGAAATCAAGAAACATTGACACTGAAAACATTACTCGAGATCTTTCAGAGTGGTCATATGCGTTCCCTGTGCCTTTAGGGTACGACAATATGCAGACAGACAAAGGTACGTCGTCCGTAGCTGTTTCTTCTTCGGCACCTTAATGCCTAGTATGATGGGACGGATTGATTGATTAATGGGGCTTAACGTCTCATATTTATGCAACGATGGCTAATCGAGACGATGAGCGGGTGATAATGAAGATGAGAAAGATGATAATGAAGAATAAAGCCACATCCGAATCAGATCCATTGTACGTCGCGTGAGTCGTCATACGGGAGTCCAGCAAGGGAGGGCAGGGCCATGTGGGAGGAGAAATATTCAATGGGACTTTGGGGGGGAAAGGGGATTGGGGTGTGGACTGCACTTCGTCTGACTTCTCCTCCTCGACCAGTCCGGCTTGGGTGGCCCTACCAGAAGCATACGCTTCCGCCGGCATAGCTCTCGGGATCAACAAAGCACGCAAACCTGCCCACCACGATAAGGTGGCGGTCCCTGGGCAGGCTGATGGGACGGAACTACTTTGAATTTTCACAAATATAATGAAGTAGTTGTTAATTTATAATTGAATTTAATAAATTAGATGATAAGAAACTAAAGTGTATTCATGCATAATTTAACCGCAAACACATACTAAGAGGGAGAAAATTTCTCATTTAAACCAGGGCCCGTGTCCACCAACCTATGAAATAACAATACATGTTTACTTCTGGTAAGGCAAAGAGTAGTAGTCTACATTTAAGTTGGTATTGCAGCGTGTGAGGTCACTTGCTATTACATCATCCGTGATGACAACACCTTCTTTGTTACGGCGTCCGGCCTATAGCATCTATGTGTGCGGCGCAAAAATTCAAATGCCGACTTGGTGGGATAAAGTAACACACTGCTTGCGAAGCTTTTTAATGCCACCCAGAGAGTGCGCTGATGGCCTACAACCAACTAACACACTCAGCAACGACGACGCACTATAACTAGGTTACCCCTCAACAGGTGTTCTACTGAACACCAACTGCTACGTCTCACTAATCGCATCACCCATGGTTTCAATAACAAGAAAGTCACAGCCGTTGCTTTCCTCGACATTGCCAAAGCTTTCGACTCAGTCTGGCATGCTGGCTTGTTATTGAAACTAGCCCGGTACAAATTCCCCCTGCATATCATTCACTTTCTCCAATCATTCCTCCACAAACGAAGTTTTCGGGCATCCTGGCTGGAGTCACTGTCTTCACCACGCAAAATACGCGCAGGAGTACCTCAGGGATCAGTACTCAGTCCAACCCTATTTAATATTTACACGGCGGACATGCCAGAAATGCCCAAGGGTGTTGATGTGCATCTCTTTGCGGATGATGACGCCATTGCTGCCACCTCTCGCTCCGCAAAACTTGCTGTCAAACACCTCCAAGCTGGTCTGGATTTAATGTCCCCATGGTATGCCAAATGGCGATTCAAGCTTAATGTTGGCAAAACTTCAGCCACCATGTTTACTACTGGTCATGCCCCAAAACATTCTCCCCTCTTTCTGGACGGTGTCCCGATCGCATGGTCTAAAACAAATCTGTACCTGGGTGCATTATTAGACCGCCGTCTTAACTGGAGCCCTCATGTAGCCAAAGTGACTCAAAAGAGTAGAAATAAAATGTTTGCTCTTCGGTCGCTACTGAGGTCTCCAGCTATTGCTGAGAAAGACCGTCTTCGGATCTACACGACTGTTATCCGACCCACATTTCTATATGCTGCTCCCATATGGGGCACCACAACATATACCAATTTACTCAAATTGCAGCGCCTTCAAAATACTGTCCTCCGTGTGGTGATGCACCTGCCCAAATACACCCCTATCGTTCCGCTCCACACTTCTCTAGATCTACCTCTGGTAGATACATTGGTTCAGGATCGGTCTCTTAAATTTTTCAAATCCCTAACACAGCACCCCAACCCTCTCGTGAGGTCACAGTTGGACTTTATGCCCGACCTTCGCGACAGATTTCTTCGTCCAGTCGCTAGCATCAATACCCTTAAATTCAGGCCTCCCAACCCTAAGGCATGTGACCGCCACCGCAACATTCGCCCTCCCCTCTTTGCGAAGAAAAGACGGGTGCAGGTGTAAATCTAGCCATTCCCAGGACTCTTCCTGACCTTACCTTTTCTATTCCTAGTCGTTGCTAATCCAACCACTTCTTTTAATTCATACTAATATAACTTAAAATTCATTCTGCCTTCGGGCCATTTCATTCTTTTTCAAAACGTTCTGCCTTCAGCAACACATTGATCACCTCTGTAATCTTTTCGTACTTCTCTTAAGGACACTGTCCGGTCGAGACTTTACAAGCAAAAGGAAACTGAGCCTTATTGCCACCATCCAAACGTCCAAACGTCCAAAAACTTGGCTTGTTTTTTAAACTAGCCCGGTACAAATTCCCCCTGCATCTCATTCACTTTCTTCAATCATTCCTCCACAAAAGAAGTTTTCGAGCGTTCTGGCTGGGGTCACTGTCTTCACCACGCAAAATACGCGCAGGAGTACCTCAGGGATCCGTTCTAAGTCCAACCTTATTCAATATTTACACGGCGGACATGCCAGAAATGCCCAAAGGTGTTGATGTGCATCTCTTTGCGGATGATGACGCCATTGCTGCCACCTCCCTCTCCGCAAAACTTGCTGTCAAACATCTCCAAGCTGGTCTGGATTTAATGTCCCCATGGTATGCCAAATGGCGCTTCAAACTTAATGTTGGCAAAACTTCAGCCACTATGTTTACTACTGGTCATGCCCCCAAACATTCTCCCCCTTTTCTGGACGGTGTCCTGATCGCATGGTCTAAAACCAATCTATACCTGGGTGCATTATTAGACCGCCGTCTTAGCTGGAACCATCATGTAGACAAAGTGACTCAAAAGAGTAGAAACAAAATGTTTGCTCTTCGGTCACTACTGAGGTCTCCAGCTATTGCTGAGAAAGACCGTCTTCGGATCTACACGACCGTTATCCGACCCACATTTTTATATGCCGCTCCCATATGGGGCACCACAACACATTCCAATTTCCTCAAATTGCAGCGCCTTCAAAATACTGTCCTCCGCGTGGTGATGCACCTGCCCAAATACACTCCCATCGTTCCGCTCTACACTTCTCTGGATCTACCTCTGGTAGACACGTTGGTTCAGGATCGATCCCTTAAATTCTTTAATTCTTTATCACAGCACCCAAACCCTCTCGTGAGATCACAGTTGGACTTTATGCCCAACCCTCATGATAGATTTCTCCGTCCAGTCGCGAGCATCAATACCCATGAATTCAGGCCTCCCAACCCCAAAGCATGTGGACGCCACCGTTACATTCGCCTTCCCCTCTGTGCCAAGAAAAGACGGGTGAAGGTGTACCTCTATTCATTCCTAGGACCCTTCCTGAACTTCTCAATTTTATTCCTAGTAGTTGCTAATCAACCTTCTCTATTATTTTCGTACTAAAATCACATTTAATTCATTCTGCCTTCGGGCCATTTCATTCTTTTTCCAAACGTTCTGCCTTCAGCAACATATCCATCACTTATGTACTCTTCCATTCTTCTCTTAAGGGGACCTGGTACCTCCTATGGTGCCAATGTTAAATTGTAGGACTTTGCTTGTCTTTTTCTCATAAAGTATTCAACCTATCAGTATGAATTTTTAAATTCAGGTTAACTATAGTGTTGTTCATACTTTTACATGAGATTTTTTGGAAGTTCAAAATATAAGTACCATTTTCATTACTTTTCAAAGTTTGCTATTTTCTGATACCTTAACTCATTTTCAAAAATTTCAAAATTCCCCATGTTAAAGTGAGAACACAATACTGACACACATGTCAAACAAATTTCACAACCATCAGACACAGTGGTTGAGAAAAAGTCACTTTTGTATAAAAAAAAATGCATTTTTGAGATAATCGCTGTTAAAGTTTGGATCCGGTCAACATATTTAATTTCTATGACTTTTGAGTGCCGTTTTCTCAGGACGTTTTTAACCTACAACACTGAAATTTTAAACTCAGGTTGATTATAGTATTGTTATGCTTAAACATAAGTCTTGTTCAGAAATTCATAATATAAGTACTATCAACTTTATCTGTAGTATGCTCACTGTCTGTATGTACATTATCACTAGGCCCAACTTCATGTTCGAACTCTGCATATTTTTCAGTGGAGAATTGTAACTTTACCCTTGCAGCACATGTCGTCACCGTATCACACTCTTTTTCATTTACTGTAGGCCTAGACCTAGAAATAGGTGTAACATAGTCACTTTCTTCAATAGCAGTAGTTGAGTAGGCATGATAGTGCTAGTACTAGGCCTAGAGGTAGGGGAACTTCTGGGACTTGCAAGCCTAGGCCTAGAAGTTGAGGTTACACTGCCATTTCCATCCACATTCGCATTGGTTTAAAACAGTCCTTTACGCTTCTTGAACACTTTTAATACGGATTTACCCTTATTCACTCGCAAGAAACACTTTTCACAGTCAGAGAACCTAGACTTCAAGCGAATAAAATGTCAAACAAACAAGTGCACCGCCTACGAACTCGTTCTTCTTCTTACTGAATATCGATAAAGATGACCAACCTATGAAAGTAAAATACTAGCTAAAAAAGCGCGCTGTTTTTAAATACATTAAAGAGAGTTATGGATATCAAAAAACGACTTACAATAGACGAGTAAAGCATACGAGGACTGCCATTGCTATACTAATATACCAAAGTAAAACGCGCACGGCTGTGTTTAATAATTAATTGCCGTACTTCCTCTGATTCGATTATCAAATATGTTATATCATTACAATCAGAAAGTACACTAGTATCAAAAATCAAGGGTTACAAAAAAAACGTGAATTTTGAGATTTTGTACGGCCGGGTCCCCTTCAGGACACGGTCCGGTCGAGAATAAAAAGCAAAAGGAAATAGAGCCTTATTGCCTCCATCCAAACGTCCAAACGTCTCGACTCATCACAGACTGCAACATGCACTTGACCGCGATATTGCTGACCATTTGTCAACGCAGTGGGAAAGGGACGGAAAGAAAAGAAGGCTTTGATGAGGAGGGAGTAGTGAATTTACTTGAAGGGGGTGCCGATGATGGCCGGTCACAAGGGGATTGAAAGGAACAAGAAGTATCAACTAGGAAGGGCGGGTTTATTGTGTGCCTGCTGAAGAAGAAATCATCCAGGAGGATGAAAAAGGGCCAGTTTGTGGACGTTACCGTGTCTCCCTCAGTACTGACCCCCGTTGGCGGTGTTTTTTTCAACTGAAACACAAATTTCGTACAACATTAGACATATATTATGGTAAATAGTAGTGGCTGGTGAGGATGAAGGACAATTTCATTTAATTTAAACTGTACAACAAATTATTATGCGTGATTCGAACCCACGCCCAGAGATCACATCCATCTTAAGAATAGACTTTTTCTGAATTTGTGTAGAACTTGCCTGTGCAGAGCGTTCCAAGGTTGTTGTTTTAAATTGAAACCACGTTTTTATAATAGCTTCATGAAAGTGCAAGTGAAGTTGAAAGTGTTTGATTGCTCATTTCGCTGGCAAGTCGCGAAGCTCGTTCAAGAGCGCTGCTCACTTGTGCTGCTTTGAAATAATAGTTTCGTGAAAATTCAACAAGGATGAATGAATCTCAAGATTCTTTGGGCTTCATCAGCATCCCGCATTGTTTCTCATTTTTGTTTACAATTGTCAATATACCCTCTCTCAGACATGCTGTGTCTTGCGAGTTGATCTGGAGTCGGAAGTCTAAGTAGGATTAAGTGGTTATCGCCCTGACCTAATGGGGATGCTGACGTACCGCATTCGATCGCGGTGTACGTAATTAACATTAAGGTTAGCAAGGTCCAGCCCTTCTGCCTGAGTCCCTCCACCACCTGGGCCCTTCCATCGGTCCTGCCCAAGGACTGCCACCTTATCGTGGTGGGCAGGTTTGCGTGCTTTGTTGATCCCGAGAGCTATGCCGGTGGAAGCGTATGCTTCTGGTAGGGCCACCCAAGCCGGACTGGTCGAGGAGGAGAAGTCTGACGAAGTGCAGTCCACACCCCAATACCCTTTCCCCCCCACTGTCCCATTGAATATTTCTCCTCCCACTTGGCCCTGCCCTCCCTTGCTGGACTCCCGTATGACGACTCACGCGACGTACAATGGCTCTGATTCGGATGTGGCTTTATTCTTCATTATCATCTTTCTCATCTTCATTATCAACCGCTCATCGTCTCGATTAGCCATCGTTGCATAAATATGAGACGTTAAGCCCCATTAATCAATCAATCAACCCTCCATCGGTAACTGTTGATCATCCTGATCTGGTGGATTGTACCTATCCTGGAATAATAGAACAGACTCCATGGGGAAGAGCTGTGTGTAAGAGTATAAGTTAGACATTCCGAAAAGGTCATCCAGGGGCGACACTAGGATTCTGGGATTGGGGGGGCGCAAGTAACTAGTTGATTAGACTTGCGCGGGCTACAGGGAAACAGCATTTACAGCGATTTGCGCAAGGGAATCATAAGGATAATGAGCGGCCCTCAATAGGATTTAAGACACACACAAAAAACTATTTTAGTATACCAGAAGGCTGATTGCATGAAATAATATTTGCTTGTCATGGTAATTTTGTTGAAGTATTATAGAATAATTGTATTACAGTATTATAACTATTCATTTATAAGATAACAATATCAGTCATTCCTCAATTACTTTACAAATGATTAGATATATTACACTATCCACTAATTACACTTGTCACAAAACTCCATCTAAAGAACACCTGTCAATAAAGTAACCACTCTTTGTGGTACAAAATGTAATAATATTAAATACCTTTCATAAAATATATGCAGGAGATAAATGCTGATTAACGGTTATATTTTAATCAATGAAGGCTTGATTAATTGCCATAGTATGCATTAGTAGTATGGAAATTATTCGGGGAGCGCAGATTGCGATTGGGGGGGGCAAAGCCCCCCCTAAAAACCCCCTAGTGACGCCACTGGTACTGTGAAAAGCACTAGCACTTACTTAGGACCTAGACACTTTTGTAATTAGCCATATAATAATACACAAAAATAACCAGTACAAAATATAACATAATATGTAGGTCTACTGGATAGGACTCACTTCACTAACGAAGGTAGGTCTACAGGGCATCAGAAAAAGCCCAACAAGTAGACCCTAGTGGCTTGCTTGGCAAACACTGAACTGAATTATAATGTTTAAAAACCATTTATGTATCATGGTCTCATTCATAGCATGTGATTTAAAAAATACAAAAAAATGGATTTTAAAACAATAGACCTACCATGTCTTTTTTTTCTTAATCTTAACCCCTGATACCTGAATCCTCATTAATACTACGTAGCTACAGAGTATTACTTACTACCAGTGGGGCGGGAAACATACAGTTGTGACAATCCTCTATGTACAATACTACTCTGTATCCATACTCTTACACATAAATATCGTCAGACCTCATTCAGCCCTCGTATATTACATTAATTATGAACAATTATTTTAGTTCAATCCATAAACATGACTTGTTATGTATGATTCAACCCTATGGACACTAATAGACATAAAATACAGGTATTAATGTGTAAATTATCGACTATTTCGAATGGAATGGAGCTTGAATAACACTATATTACTTTTGTGACTGGTCCCAGGTATCCGATCCAGAGCTAGGGCTGACCATTTAGCTTCTGGAGAAGCCTACTTTAGGTAAACCGGACCCGTAGGCCTATCTGATGCAAAGTATCTGATTAAAGGAAAATAAACAAACTAAAACTGTCAAATATCCCTGAATGGCATCTTACTGACTCAACCTATTATCAAACAGGATTTTAACTCATTGCACTCCGTATACGTACAGATAACACAGCGTTAACGCCTGACTTTCAAAACAAAGTAATAAAAAAACTCCGTATGTAGAGACACGTAACACAGGAGGCCTCCACAACCCACTGCAGTTGGACCTTTTGTTAGAAAACAAGAAGAAGAACCAATAAGACAATGATCCAAACAAAAAAAAAGAAAATTGAAATATTTTCACAGGGTTGATGTTGAAAACATTTAAAGAGTGTATTAGGCATTCCGTAGTTAGAGACTATGACAACAAAGTGATTACAGAAACGACTAGGTGTCATTACACTAGGTGTTATTTACTAGGTGTTATAATTATGAAGGAGATGGCCATGATAACATGAAAATACTAAATATATATATGTTTAAAGAATATCTTGTAGACAACAATGATAATATGACAATATTAGATGTATGAATGATAAGAGAATACCTTGTAGACAACAATGATAATATGACAATATTAGATGTATCTATGATAAGAGAATACCTTGCAGACGACAGTGATAATATGACAATATTAGATGTATGAATGATAAGAGAATATCTTGTAGACAACAATGATAATATGACAATATTAGATGTATCTATGATAAGAGAATATCTTGTATACGACAATGATAATATGACAATATTAGATGTATGCATGATAAGAGAATATCTTGTAGACAACAATGATAATATGACAATATTAGGTATATGTATGATAGGAGAATATCTTGCTGATGACAATGCAATTAACAATAGCATCATCTCACTGGTCACCCAGTGGCATCCATTGCAGTTCCTGTACACCGGCGGACATTTTATGATCAAAATCTAATTTAAAAAAAAAAACTCGTGAGTTATGCATGAAAATGTCTTAAAGAATAATTGATTATAACCATTAAAACAATGCCTGAAGATAACGACCATGTAGTTGGCTCTGTTCGGCGGGTCCAAGAAAAAATCCATAAGTGGAAAATAACAGTTTAATATAATACTTAAAATACGCAAATAGCCAATACATTATCCTGTATTCACTAACAGATACCGCTTAACCGTAAGTTTGCACACAAGCAACTTGGGCATACCTTGGGATGCAGGGCCTCGTTTTCATTTACGAGCGGGTGTGTTGTTCTCCACTGACTCATCACCTCATCCGAGCCACCATCTTCGTCGTTTTCTGCGTCCCAGTAGTTGATTTCCATTATGTAGAGTAAAAAATCAAGATAAGTAATTTTCTAATAATATGTAGGTAACGGTATTCATTTCTTGGGTCCAGTTTACAATGCCCCGATAACTAGAACCTACGTCTTATTAGTAGAAGAACCAGTATTCACCATGGAAACCCTTTGAAAACCACAAATTCAAATAACTTTCTTATTCATAGAAATTGCAATATGGTACCGGCCCAAAGTTCCAGGGCGATTTTATTCAAAAATAAAATATATTTGAGTATCAATAACTAGGTATATCTATCTACTAATGTACAATGCGACCAACATCAAAAGCCTCGATAAAAAAAAATCGACGCTGTTGGCGCTGTTGTTATGTGGCTGTTGTTATGGCGCTGTTATGTTCCGAGCTTACACACCGGCCCAGGGACTGCTACCTTATCGTGGTGGGCAGGTTTCCCGTGCTTTGGTGATCCCGAGAGCTAAGCCGGTGGAAGCGTATGCTTCTGGTAGGGCCATCCTAGACGGACAGGTCGAGGAGGAGAAGTCAGACGAAATGCAGTGCACACCCCAATCCCCTTTCCTCCGCTTTCCCCTTTCCTCACGCGCCCTCCTACTTGCCCCTTTCCTCCAAAGAGCCCCCAATTTCATCTTTATTATCACCCACTCATCGTCTTGATTAGCCAAGTTGCAAAAATATAAGACGTTAAGCCCAAATATCAATCAATGAAATATAGGGCTGAGGGAATGTGGGTTGGAACTGGTGGTAGAAAGTCAAGCTAGGAACTGAAGGACTATGTTTTTCATACATTCTACAAACTGCTTCATTGTGTCCTTTATAAGTTGTGCATTACTTTCTAACAATTCTTTTTGTTGTTTTTCCTCCGATGCGTGTTGTGCTTGGAGTTCACGTTTCCAGAAAGATTCTCTTTCAGCAGAAAAAAATTAGCAGCAGTTGAAAAAATCACATGAAATAATGTAAATTTACAAACAAAAAAATGTAAAATAGAAGAAAATGAGGTTTATTTTTCCACCTCATACAGGACAAAAAAACAAATCGATTTCCTTGAAAAACATAAATTTTACAACAACTTATTTTGTATTGAAACGATGTTAGGTAAAGGTAGTAATCACAATTCAAGGAAATTAAAAAGGCATTACAACAATGTTAAATTCTGCTGTGCTCTCTTGATCATATTATCCACATTATACAAACATGCTGAAACATTAAACTATTTTTTTAAATTCTAATTAATCATTTTTTATTTCACATCATTGTTTATCATTGTTTTTATTGTTATTAATCTGTTGATTTAAGTGAGACTGCCATATGGCAAGTAGCTTATATGTTCTTGTAAAAGCCCCTTTCTAGGATGTGTACCTACGTTCTGCATTCCATAGGAGCCAACGTTAAACCGGTAAATTAATCTTATGTGAACAAAAATTAACAATGGAATAAAAATGGGTGATAATTTTTTTGGTTAACAACTTTTATTTTTCCTTGCTAAAAGCTGTCTGCAAAAGAAGTTCATTGTAACTACAGGCCGTATAGTAATTTTACACATTTGCACACATTCCGACTTTGTTTCAAACAAATTCCAACTTAGAAAATAAACCGTAAGAGCTAAACCTTGTACCATATAAAGTGCCAACTTCGTTCACGGGCTACAGCCCCCAATTTCAGGACCTGTCCTTGTGGCGGATCAGAGGAGTTCGAAGTTGATGTGGTATTAACTAAGTTTGTTAACATTGCATCACTAAATACAGTTACAACTTATTTCTAGGTATTTTTTATTATTTCTAATTCTACAATTGACGTTCAATTTTTTATAGCTTCAGACTTCAATTTTGAAAAGTTAGAACTTACGAATGAAAGGTATCTCTGTCGTTGTAGCTGGGCAACCTTCAGCAGAACCTGGCATCATTTTTCTGACTCGGTCAAAGAGATTATCATTGCCAACCGTCGGTGACACAAACATGTCTCCCCCTGTTTTATAGTGTTGTTGCTTGTCTGTGGCCCGGGGTAGAATAGGCCCAGAGTGACTCTGCTAGTCGTAAGAGGCGACAAAAGGAGACCCTGTCCCTTTCCCCCCCACTGTCCCATTGAATATTTCTCCCCTTACTCCTGCCCAGGGACTGCTACCTTATCGTGGTGGGCAGGTTTGCGTGCTTTGTTGATCCCAAGAGCTATGCCGGCGGAAGCGTATGCTTCTGGTAGGGCCACCCTAGCCGGACTGGTCGAGGAGGAGAAGTCAGACGAAGTGCAGTCCACACCCCAATCCCCTTTCCTCCCCCTTCCCCTTTCCACCCCGCCCTCCTATTTGCCACTTTCCTCCAAACAGCCCCCTATTTCATCTTCATATATCACCCACTCATTGTCTCGATTAGCCTCGTTGCAAAAATATGAGACGTTAAGCCCAAATATCTATCTATCTCCCCTTACTTGGCCCTGCCCTCCCTTGCTGGACTCCCGTATGACGACCCACGTGACGTGCAATGGATCTGATTCGGATGTGGCTTTATTCTCCATCGTCATCTTTCTCATCTTCATTTGTTTTTTATTGTTTTTAAATTCGGTTTGACATTTTTTATATTGCTTGGCTCCCCTTTTTACCCCGCCCTCCTATTGGCCCCTTTCCTCCAAACAGCCCCCTATTTCATCTTCATATATCACCCACTCATTGTCTCGATTAGCCTCGTTGCAAAAATATGAGACGTTAAGCCCAAATAATCAAATCAAATAATCAAATCAAATCCACTTTCACGTGACAAAATTCGACTAGTGGTTTGGGCTCAAATGCTCTTAAGAATGTGGCTTTCTTTGGGCTGTCAAATGCTGCAAATAAGAAAGAAAGAAAGAAAGAAAGATAAAAATAAACTCAATCATATCTTGATTGACTAAGCTAGGAGAGGTTAAACATTACAGTTATATCTAATGTTGCTAAGAAGATTGGGCCTATTGATGGAGATTCTACTTACAGAACCCTTCTTTTAGGATTATCTGGCATCCAGGGGGGGACTTATATACAGGGGCCAAGAGGAGAACAGAAAATGGGGAGCTTAATCTAAAGGAGGACAACAGAAAATGGGAGCTTAAGAGCTACTAATTTGTGGTGGCCAGAATTCACCGGCGACCAAACCTGGGCCCGAACATGCCCTTCTCATCTGCCTGATCATGGATGTTGGTCAAGATTATCAACAATCCAGCAGGCACTCTACCATCTTCTCCCAAAATCCCCACTGATTTGAGAGTTCTGATTCTGACTGCATCACTCAATATGCTTGATTTGAAAGCAATGGCTTTGTAGCTAGCCATGGCTTCAATATCTTGGACATACTTCTTGTCCTTGGAATGTATAAGGGTGTCAAATTCTATCTGATACACTGCATGTGCACTGAGCAATATAGAACCTTCCTCTCCTGTCAGGCCAGTGGGGATTACAGATGGAAATATGGGGGTTTGCATGCATCTAGGCAACTTCTATGTTACAGACAATGAACTAGCTGGCATCATGCTAGGGATCAACTGTTGATTTTTATGGAGCATGAGTATTGTAATTTCTGGGAAAGAAGCTGCAATTCTTCCTAATGTTATGTAAGTTACTGACTTTGGTACAGTATCAACAATGGAGTACAATGATGTTTGTTGAGTGATCATTTCTGTGAAGCCTGGTGTGGATGAATTAAT
Organism: Isoperla grammatica; assembly: GCA_945910005.1. Lineage (NCBI taxonomy): Eukaryota > Metazoa > Arthropoda > Insecta > Plecoptera > Perlodidae > Isoperla > Isoperla grammatica. Next base: position 16,137,748 of record OX246749.1, read on the forward strand.
CATCTTCTTAACTTTGGTGCCTCGAACCAAGTAAGTTACTATTAGAGTCTTCAGATCATTCTTCAACTTGGTTAGATCACCACTTGCAGATATGTAGAGGCTCTTTTGAATCACTTTTGGGTCGAGTGATGGGGCTTTCGTTTTACTCCATAGACATTTTAAATCTGTCACTGACAAATCATCGAGTGAGTTCAGATTGTTCCTGAAACTATCATAACCACAATTTTGAGTTTTGGGATTCCGTTAGGCAAGGCAAGTAAGCCTAAAGAAATAAATAAAAAATGTGAGTAGGTAAGCCACATTCCTTGACATATTATCTTGGTCTAACCTAGTAAGTTGAAAATACAAATGTGACTTTCCCTAGGATAAGGTCCCTATGATAAGGTCTTCCCTAGGCCTAGGGAAGACCACGAACTTGTGACACTCAGGGATTTCTTAGCACACATTTTTCGTAGCCTATGCGTACTTCTAAACCTATTCTGGCCTATAAAATGAAAGAAAATGGTAAGTAGGCCTATGCATCCCAAAGCCTAAGGCAGGCAGGTATGTTTATTGTTTTTTCTATAATATACCTAGATAGATATAAATTGTCATAAGAAACATAGGGCGGAATGCATAGTCGAGGTATGTGATTTGGTTATGGATGCTATGGAGTTTGTTTTTATGGAAAATAGCATGTAATAAAACAATTCTATAGCAACAAATCCTGCACGTACATAACTTGACAGCTGTGGTCTGTGCATAGGCTTACCGCCCCTAGACGTATGCCCACCTGTTTAGAAACCAAAGAACGGCTGCAATGTGTTTGCATCTGCTGGATTCACCAGCCTTGCAGGTACATTTGAAGGATAAAATCTTAAGTTCGTCATGTATCTCTTCCAAATCACCCGCAATGACGTGGGGATCTTGTGACAAAGCACTGGTTCGCAAGCACAATGCCACCACTTGTACTATGTTGTTCTTGCGAGATTTGCATCCACAAGAAATTAGTAGGCCACCATTTAAAATCGCTTCGCCTTCATTTAGGTTACGAGAACACGCGTCAGCTTCCAATAATCTAACTACTTCTAAATAGCGCAAATAAACCGTGTTTTCATTCAACGCCATCCCATTAACTTTCCATGTAGTTGCTACACCCTCTACAGAAGTGACCTCATGGTAGGCCCTGCCCAGGGACTGCCACCTTATCGTGGTGGGCAGGTTTGCGTGCTTTGTTGATCCCGAGAGCTATGCCGGCGGAAGCGTATGCTTCTGGTAGGGCCACCCAAGCCGGACTGGTCGAGGAGGAGAAGTCAGACGAAGTGCAGTCCACACCCCAATCCCCTTTCCCCCCCACTGTCCCATTGAATATTTCTCCTCCCACTTGGCCCTGCCCTCCCTTGCTGGACTCCCGTATGACGACTCACGCGACGTACAATGGATCTGATTCGGATGTGGCTTTATTCTTCATTATCATCTTTCTCATCTTCATTATCACCCGCTTATCGTCTCGATTAGCCATCGTTGCATAAATATGAGACGTTAAGCCCCATTAATCAATCAATCAATCATGGTAGGCGCCATCTTGGATTTGGTCACGGTACCAGTAACGCCATCTCTTGACATTTTTATAGGCGTATATGGTTCTAGATAAAAGCAATTCATAGTTATTAATTTATTATTCCTAAAATATTATAGCCTAATCCCTTAATTCACGTAACCACAAAGTAAGCCAACAAAATAGGTTTTGTCTTTTTTTCGTAATTGTGGCCTCTGACAAAAGAAAATATATATATAATTTGATTTTTCTTGTTTCCATTAGGTTTGTTTGTTTTAGCTATACTTTACACTAGTGTAGGCTCAATCTCTCTAAAAGGCGTTTGGGTATTAAGTATAGCCAAGTGTAAGGCGTTTGTTTTACCTCAGTGCTACACAAAGTGTAGCACTTTTTACAACTGTTTTTCGGCTCATGCAGCAAGTGTAGTGTAATTATAAGGCACCAAACAAATGTGTCAGTTCAAAATAAGAAGATCACTAATCATGATAAACGCATTCTATTTCCACCGATGGTAAAACCGCAGCACTTTAATAATAAATTACTGCATTTAAATTTGATAGTAATTGTATATTAAGGTTATTTTGGACTATATACGGAAATAATGTGAGCATGCACACCATAACCTCAAAACGTAGGGAGGTCAGTGTAAAGCTTAGTGTAAAGTGTAGACAAAAAGCGTTTTCTTATTCTGGGTGACGCTAAGCAAAATCATGTGTAAAAGCCTACAATTGGCCTACACTCACTTACACGTTACACTACACTATGCATGTAAAACAAACAAACCTATTATGTGTAGGCCTACTTTCTGGTTTGGCATGAAATCCCAACACATGCAGTTGAAGAAGATATTTTCACATGGTAAACATAATATTCATTTAATTATTTACGACGATTTCGAGGAGTTTGTCGGCGTAATATTTGTAATGCCTAGGCCTACGCTAGTCCGCCGACCACCGTCGAAACATTTGTTTAAAGATTAGGCTAGGGTAGGCCTAGCCTACATATTACACATACAACTAGGCATAGTAGGTATAGCCTAATGTGTTTAAAAGAAGGCTAGAGCTGTACGTATTGTGGTGGCTTAAGGCTATTCCTCCCCTCAGTCTTGAAAGATTTTTTTTACAAACTGCAACAACAAAATATCCCTACCCGAGTCACCCCGAGTATGACCAGAAGAAAAAAAGAAAAAAAACGTATTGTTTCTGCGCGTACCGGCCGTATACACTTCCGACTTTACGGTGCTGTCCCAACGGTTACAAAATACTAAATGTGACGTTTTAAATATTTTTCTCGATTTGAAATACCTATGAAATAATGACTATGAAATAACATAGCTTTAGCATAAACAGGGACTAAGCTACAACAATTTTTGTGTACCGATAAATAAACGAGTAAAAATTGGTAATGTTTCGATTAACAATGTATGCAGTAAGAACTAAAACCCATGCCTCAAACTTCTTAGTCATGATAAGGCATCCTTTACGTATAGTTAAGAATTGATTTGAAGCTTCCAGCACTTTTACTCGTCAAAATGTCAGAGATCAAAAAAGTATGTATTAGTTGACGCTAGAGGAGGGAGCGACACGAACCTGCTTCCACAGTGTCTGTAACTCGACTACCGCCTGCCCAGGGACTGCCACCTTATCGTGGTGGGCAGGTTTGCGTGCTTTGTTGATCCCGAGAGCTATGCCGGCGGAAGCTTATGCTTCTGGTAGGGCCACCCAAGCCGGACTAGTCGAGGAGGAGAAGTCAGACGAAGTGCAGTCCACACCCCAATCCCCTTTCCCCCCCACTGTCCCATTGAATATTTCTCCTCCCACATGGCCCTGCCCTCCCTTGCTGGACTCCCGTATGACAACTCACGCGACGTACAATGGATCTGATTCGGATGTGGCTTTTTTCTTCATTATCATCTTTCTCATCTTCATTATCACCCGCTCATCGTCTCGATTAGCCATCGTTGCATAAATATGAGACGTTAAGCCCCATTAATCAATCAACTCGACTACCCAGTAACTCGGCTGCCTGCTGATACCTCGGCTCGGCGGGGTGGGGGGATGTTAGTGTAGTCACATTGCGTCATATATCAACAGCTGATAATGATTAAACAGTGTGCATATTTGATAGCGGGCTGGAATGGCCTTGTCAATCTCACACTCACCTGATGATGCCCGGTAAGGTGGTGATGACCTAAAATAGATTATATTCGCCTAGCTCAGTCGGTTTCACACAATTACGGTAAATAAAATTAACATACATTTGATAGGATTCACAGGATATCAGAAATTAATCAGTCAAATTGTTTCCATGGACTGTATTAGTATATTATGAAACACAGCAACAACAACAACTACCTACTTGGGCCCAAAGTGATTTATAATGCTCAATCCCCTTATCAACTAATCCTTCAACCAAGTTGCCAAAATGTTAATATTAGTTTTTTTATCTTAATAACGTTACATGTTCGTAATATTACGAACGCATGTATAGGCTACCTAGCTAACTATGCTAACTATGTGTAGATTTGTTGTTGATTAGTGCATACTATATGCCTACAAGTGTTCTCACTCTTTTGTGAGTGAATATACAATTGTGTGAGTTTGTTGTGAATTCTGTTACTTTCAATACAAGTATTTGTTTAAACCTGTAATGTCCATCGTTGAACACTTCTCCGTTTACAAAGATTTTAATGCAGAATTCGAAAGTTATTACCATTTTACTCGAATTAGGCAATGTCACCTCAATTTCAGTGTAATGAATAACACAACCTACCCTTACATCATTATACCTTTTCTAAGTGTACAAATTACATAATTGGAAGAGTGGCACAAAAATAACATACCTCAGTTGAGAACCTGAAATATCTTATTTAAACAACAGCCTTGTGAAGCTGTTTCTTTTGAAGTTTACACTTTTGCGTTTTACACCACTAACAACTAACAAGTACTGTACAGTAGTCTACGGTAACGAAGTGTGTGTCTTTGTCAGCTTACTTATATACCGGTACAGAACATTTATAATACGAACCAATAATTCCGTATTCCGAATTCCGACTACTCACTAGTCACAAGAGGTCACACACGGGTGAGCGGCCCTTTTCCTGCGATGTGTGTGACGCTAGGTTTGCACATAGTGGCCCCCTCACTAGAAACAAGAGAACACACACGGGTGAGAAGCCCTTTTCCTGTGATGTGTGTGACGCTAGGTTCAGTGATAGTAGCAACCTCAGTAGTCACAAGAGAACACACACGGGTGAGAAGCCCTTTGCTTGTGACGTGTGTGACGCCAGGTTCAGTAATAGTGGCAACCTCACTAGACACAAGAGAACACACACGGGAAGCCCTTTGCCTGTGATGAGTGTGACGCATGTATAGGCATTCGTAATATTCCTGGGGTTCCGGGTTATTCACAGATTGTAGATCGATTTGATTGTGGTGGTAGGATGGTCTTTGTTACGTGAAAGATGTCGTCTCGTCGTAGTCTTTGGGCCTGACTCTGGAAGTACAGACATGTATGCAAGTACCGACTCTACTGTGAGGGTCATAACTTAGGCTTGTTGGTTAAGGAACTAGGTGGTGTTGTTCTAGTATGTGGTCTGTTTAAGCAGACAGAATGAGGGTTGTTTGGGTGGGGGGTAGAGGGGGGGGGGAGTTTATGTGCGTTTTGGCCGTTTAGCCAGAGAGCACCGGTATTGGTCGCCCATAGAGGCTATGGGGCGGTCAAAATGGTCGCTCGGGAGAACGGCAATCGTGGATAGCTTCTTTATGTACCTGTGTTTAGACTGGGATGTCTTATGGTAGAACTTCGCCGCAGCGGCGTGGAGGTAGGCGGTCACTTTTTGTGCACCTGTTGCCTGATGGAGTTCCAGTACTGGCGTGCACCGGGGTAGCCCGGTTACAAGTCTTAACACCCGGTTCTGTAGGATTTGAAGGCGACTGAGAGGGGTTTTACGTGCCCCAGCCCATATCGGTGCTGCGTATGTGTAGGTAGGTTTTATGACGGCGTTGTAAATGCGGAGTTTTGTCACTGGCGCCATCCCGGCTGAGCGGAGCAGTGGTAGCAGGCGATAGTATTTACTGCTGGCTTTCGTCGCGACTTCCTGCAGGTGTGGCGTCCAAGTCAGCCTCCTGTCTAGGAGGACGCCCAGGCTGCGGCTAGTTGGGGTCCACTTGACCGGTACCATGTTAACCAATAGAGGTGGTTCATCGACGCCTCTTAACCGGAACGGCGTGGCATGCCTAGGTCGTCTTAGGCGCGTGAAGATGGTGGCCGTTGTCTTATCCGCGTTGAGAGAGATCCTCCATGTTGCATACCATGGGAGAACCCTAGCCATGTATGTTTTCAGTTTGCGCAGGGCTAGTGCTGGATGTGATGCGCGCGACATGGCTGTGAAGTCGTCGGCAAAGAGTGAGGCTAATGTATCTTCAGTTGGTAGTGGATGGGGTATATCGTGGGTGAAGATCCCGAAGAGAGCCGGGCCCAGGACCGACCCCTGCGGCACGCCAGCGAGTATGGGTCTACTGGAGGATGTTGCGCCACTTGCAGAGACGCTGAAGGTTCTATCCCGAAGATAAGATGTCATCAAGCCTATGATGTAGGCAGGTAGTCCTAGTCTGTACATCTTGAGGATGAGTCCGGAGTGCCACACTCTATCAAACGCTTTAGCCACGTCCAGGAAGACGGCTGTGGTGGCCTGGAATCGGTTGAACCCGGTGGTGATGAACTCGGTGACTCTGGTCAGTGCGTGGACTGTGGAGTGTTGAGGCCGGAAGCCGTACTGGAATTCTGGGAGGACGTTGGCTGCGTCCATGGCACGGGTGAGTCTAGCCTGTATGACTCTTTCGAATAGCTTCGCCAGCGTGCTGAGTAGGCTGATCGGCCGATAGCTGCACGGCTCTGTGGGCGGTTTACCCGGCTTTAAGATCGCGATCACCTTAGCATGTTTCCAGGATGCTGGGAAATGCTGTTGTTTCATAGCCGCATTGAAGATGGCTACCAGGAGATCGACCGCCTGGCGGGGAAGTTCTGCGATGGCCTGCATCCCGATGGTGTCGAACCCTGGGGCCTTTGCCTTGGGTAGTTTACTCACTATGTTTGCCAGTTCCTGAATGGTGCATTCGTCTGATGTTGAGAATTGGACCAGGGTGTTATGGTTTGCTTTGCACAGGGTGAATTCCTGTTCGATGTTTGCCGATTCTGGCGTTGCCGGGTTGGGTATGAACTGGCTCTGTAGGGAATCTGCCAAGGCTTCAGCACGTGCCGTGGGCGAGTGTACTAAGCCCTGCGGAGTCTTCAGGGGAGACTCTAACCGTGGTTTGGCTTGTAGGCTGCGAGCTATTCTCCACAACTTGTTGGTGTCTTTGGGGTCATTGAGCGTTTCCATGGTTTCCTCCCAGAGGGATTGGCGGTACTCTGCGATTTCATCGGCAAGCTTGTGGCACATTCTGTTGTATATGGTATGGAGGTCTTGCGTCCTATGCCTCTGCCATAGGCGACGAGCCGCGTTCTTTAGGGCTACTGACCGAGCCAGGCCAGGCGGGAGGGTGAAGAGCGTGGTTTTGTTGCATGAAGAGAGTGGGACAGCCTTGGTTAATCCAGCCTGGATTGCCGCTGTGAGGTCTGTAACTAGATGATCAGTGTCTTCGGTGGTTTGTAAAGGAGAGCTCTCTGCGGGTAAACTGGCGAGTATCGTCTCTCGGAAGCAAGTCCAGTTGGCTTTGCGATAGTTATATCGTCTCAGCGGTATTGCCGGCGTGGCGTCCATATCCAGCCTGATGACTATGGGGTTATGGTCCGACGTTAGCTCTGCTTCTGTCGCGACGTGGAAGGCTGTCGTGATATTCTTAAGGAGCATAATGTCCAGGACGTCTGCCTTGTGGTCCCGGTTTCCTGGGAAGTGTGTTGGGTTGATGGGTCCCGCCACTTCGTACGCGTGGGCACGGGCGTGTTGCCGCAGGGTACGTCCTGAACGATTTGTGGTTCGGGAATTCCAATCTTGGTGTTTGGCGTTTAGATCCCCCGCCACTATTCGGGGGGAGGGGGTATCTAGTAGTGCTGTAAGGTCGGTTGGTAGCAGTGTGCTTGCTGGGGGGTGGTATACCGAGACGAGTTCCAACTTGCCTAGCGTTGTTACTATTTCAACACCCACAGTCTCGATGGAAGGTGTCTCGGGGAGGGAGATGGTCGCATGGCGGATATGTGAGGCAACGAGGATGGCCACACCTCCTGCTCCACGTCTGCGAGTAGCTGGATTTTTCACGTCTGATGGAGCTTCTTGGCGATCAATTCTGTGCAGTACGAAGTGTTGAAGTGATAATTTATCACATGGCCGGAGGTGTGTCTCTGACAAGAGTAGGACGTCAATTTTGTGATGCGAGAGAAAGTGCTGTAGTTCCACGGTCTTCCTTTTGAGGCCGCCATTGGCGTTCCATGCGGCAATTCTGAGTGGTTGGTGAGGCTTAAGGTTGACCGCCATTTTGGTTACCGAATATGGATATTCTGGCTACACTAAGTAGTGTTTGAATTAAGGTAATGATTATTGGAGATGTATTTAAGGAGAGGACGGCTTGCGCCAGTGTTTCTATGATTTCCCATTGCTGGGCATTGGCTTGAGTGGGGTGGTTATTTTGTGGTGGGGGTGGGTTTGGCAGCTGTGGTTGGTGCATGCCAGGTGGTTGGAGGGATTGGGGTTGCACGTCGTATTCCTTCGATTGGTTTCTTCACGGCTTGAAGATCTAGTTGATGGTGATTACGGAAAGATGATTGTTAATTGAATGTTACCGATTGATTAGTGTTGATGGTTTTTAACACATTGAGGTGTTATGTTTACGTTGACGCTGACAGTTCACACACGAATTAAAGCCACAACTTAAATATTTGACGATTGTACTGACGCTGACATTTCACACACTTGACTTAAAACAATTCAAAACATTTGATGATGATGCGGATGCTGACTTTCACACACTTGACTTAAAACAACAACTTAACATTTGACGATAATTAGCCACTCGAGGCAATGTGGTAATATAAGCACATCTACGCAACTGACCGCATCTCCATTATTGTTGGCAGGAGGTTGCCTCGAGGTTCGACTCTCGACACTCTCCTCGACTCTCTCTCCACTCTCCACTCTGCACTCTCCCGCAAAACCTACCCGTTACTTAGTTTTGTATTCTCAAGGCTTTCTCAACACCCCCACTTCTCATTGAGGAGTGGATACCCGGTTCAGGATTTGATGCGTCTCAACTATACGCTCGCTTGCCTTGGTTTCGGTTCCCCCTCACCATTTATATATTAATCTCTGAACATTTTTCTAACCCTCCCTAGCTTCCAGAACAAACCTAACTGCGTAGCGCGGTTGCAAGATGCACCACGTAAGCCAGGCGCGCCATAATGTCTCGTGTCTAAGTGAAGCGAATATTAATCCCAATGATATTTTGTTCCTGTGTTAAAAGCTTTGCCAAAATTGTATACTGAAATCCAAATTACTCCCTTATTAATGATCAGATTCGGTTCACCCAATGCTGGTACTGTAAGTAGACATGTCCTCTGGCGATTGGTTAACTTTTGATTGCCCAAGAACTTCGTTAATTTCTTTTAATTAGTTTAAATACGTATTGTTTAGGTTCATATTTGTTCTAGTTCTAAATTGTTATTGAGGTTGTTTTTATAAGCTAGCTGAAGGCTCAATTAATAGTTTCTGATAGTTAAACATACTCAATGACTACCGATTAACAGTTTACCTGAATTAATTACATTTACTTGCATACCCTTTGCTTATACGTAGTCAAAATGGACGGTGAGCCAGCCGTACTGTTACAGCTTAATGCCTAGGCCTAGCCGTAGCTTATTTTATCCTATAATATTGAAGATAAGTTCAGAGTCCAGGGCTACCTTGTCTCTCCAAGTGGTCGCGTTTGTCCTCTTGTTGTTGATTATTGTGGAGTGCCTATTGACAGCTGTGACGTGCTAAAATCAGCAGGTGCACACCACTCGGCAGGCCTGACGCACTTACCGGGCCGGACCGACTCAGAGGAGATGGGGGATGGGCTAAGTAAACACTCGATCATCCGACGCTATGAAGAGGGGTCCCGTTGGCTCTGGCCAGCCTTTAGAACATATGAGACGACCGGAATATCACTAGGGGCCAGCCAAGTGGATTCCCAGCCGTCACACTCCCCCCCCCCCCCCCCCCCACAACACCAGACTCCTCAAGCGTGTATCATTCAAGTATTAAATGGCTACGACAACGAGACGTGCCGTATAAGTCTCGTGAGGATATATTTGGTTTTAATCGGTTTGATAAGGTGTGGCCCAAAGGCCTCTCATCATTCGCTTGACGTTCGAAGCACTCGATCATCCGACGCTATGGAGAGGGGTCCCGTTGGCTCTAGCCAGCCTTTAGAACATATGAGACGACCGGAATATCACTAGGGGCCAGCCAAGTAGATTCCCAGCCGTCACACTCAACACCAGACTCCTCAAGCGTGTAACATTCAAGTATTGAATGACTACGACAACGAGACGTACCGTATATGTCTCGTGAGGATATATTTGGTTTTAATCGGTTTGATAAGGTGTGGCCCGAAGGCCTCTAAACATTCACTTTACCAGATGAGACTGGTAGTGTGCCCATTGCGCTAAGCAAGTTTAGCAAGCTAAACGTTAAAAGCTTCTGATGTCGCAAGTTCATGTAGAATTTGCAGTAACTCTATGAACATGGAAGTTGACGGGTGGTCAAAATAACCGAAAATTTTTTTAAGAGCAGCCTTTGACCAACCAACGGGTCTCACCGACAACATTTAGGCGCTGTCCTGATTTATCAGCTGTATTGTTCCATACGTCGGGACCATAGAATAGAAGCCAAATTTTTGCCAAACGAACTTTACGCCCACCGCTTCAATGGAAGTGGTGTGGCGCAGCGCAAGGGCGCAGTGGAGTGTAGCGGTATAGCCACTCCACCATGTCCTCGTGCTGTGCGTGAACAAGCCCAGTGGTGTGGGGCAGCGCAAGGGCGCAGTGGAGTGTGGCGGTGTCCACAATGATGGCCACTCTACCATGTCCTCGTGCTGTGCGTGAACAAGCCCAGTGGTGTGGGGCAGAGCAAGGGCGCAGTGAAGTGTGGCGGTGTCCACAATGATGGCCACTCCACTATGTCCTCGTGCTGTGCGTGAAGAAGCCCAGTGGTGTGGGGCAGAGCTAGGACGCAGTGGAGTGTGGCGGTGTCCACAATGATGGCCACTCCACCATGTCCTCGCGCTGTGCGTGAAGAAGCCCAGTGGTGTGGGGCAGAGCTAGGACGCAGTGGAGTGTGGCGGTGTCCACAATGATAGCCACTCCACCATGTCCTCGTGCTGTGCGTGAACAAGCCCAGTGGTGTGGGGCAGAGCAAGGGCGCAGTGAAGTGTGGCGGTGTCCACAATCCACCATGTCCTCGTGCTGTGCGTGAACAAGCCCAGTGGTGTGGGGCAGAGCAAGGGCGCAGTGAAGTGTGGCGGTGTCCACAATGATGGCCACTCCACCATGTCCTCGTGCTGTGCGTGAACAAGCCCAGTGGTGTGGGGCAGAGCAAGGGCGCAGTGAAGTGTGGCGGTGTCCACAATGATGGCCACTCCACCATGTCCTCGTGCTGTGCGTGAACAAGCCCAGTGGTGTGGGGCAGCGCAAGGGCGCAGTGGAGTGTGGCGGTGTCCACAATGATGGCCACTCCACCATGTCCTCGTGCTGTGCGTGAACAAGCCCAGTGGTGTGGGGCAGCGCAAGGGCGCAGTGGAGTGTGGCGGTGTCCACAATGATGGCCACTCCACCATGTCCTCGTGCTGTGCGTGTTTGGCCCGGTCGAGGGGGACGTTCGGCTTGGAATACCGTATTAATTGCCATGATGAATCGGTCTTCTGCTTAAGGTGAGTTTCTGAGAGAAGCATAATCTGCATTTTGTTTTGTTGCATGAATTCTCTTTGTGCCCAGGGACTGCTACCTTTTCGTGGTGGACAGGTTTGTGCGCTTTGATGATTCCTGGAGCTATGCCGGCGGAAGCGTATGCTTCTGGTAGGGCCACCCTAGCCGGACTGGTCGTGGAGGAGAAGTCAGACGAAATGCAGTCCAACCTCCCCCCTCCCTTTTCCACCCCGCCCTCCTACTTGGCCCTTTCCTCCAAACAGCTCCATATGTCATCTTCATATATCACCCACTCATTGTCTCGATTAGCCTCGTTTCAAAAATATGAGACGTTTAGCCCAAATATCAATCAGCATTTTGTGTTGTATGAATTCTCTTTGTTCCTCTCGCTTCCTAGCTAACGCCTAGTGACGTTGCGTTCTGGCTGCGAGCTGTGCGTGTACTGTGCGTCCGCGGCCGAATGGCGTGTTTCGAGCGCTCTGATGGTCGGAGGTATGGTCAATGACGTGCGCTCTCTAGCGCGGCTGCCTGGGTATAAAACGTGGCCAAAACTCGAGCTTCATGCAAAACAAAACAACTACACGGTGGCAGGGCCTACATCGCCGACCCACTACCCGTTTACAGCAGACCAGACAGCGGATGTACTGGACATCGCACTCCTCTACAACATCGAACTCACATACTCGCTACACACAATAGCAGAACTAACTTCCGATCACAACCCTATCTTGTTGAAACTATCACAAGAAGTCATCCCGCAAGATCCGAGGACCTTCCTTGCGTATCATAAAGCAGACTGGATACTTTTCAAGCAGATGATCATCGACAATCTTCCATCACCCGAGGAAACCATCGCATCCACGCAAGCTCTTGATCTTGCAGTGCAAGAATTCACTAGAATCATCACAGCCTCAATCGAGACTGCCATCCCACGCGTTGAACCACGGCGAAAAACAACCTTTGATCTCCCTCACGGACTCAAACGCTCGGTCGAACTGAAAAATGCAGCCCGCCGCCTCTGGCAGCGCAATCGAACTCCGGACCTGCGACGTCGATACAATCACCTGGCACGCGCAATAAAACAACAAATACAAGAACATCGGAACAACCTCTGGGAAATCAAACTGGAAAAACTTGAAGCCACGAACACCAAGCAAGCTGACGATGCCGCTGACTGTTCATGCGCCCCACGGGACTTCTGGAGGCTAACAAAACTCCTGCAAACTAAACGACCGGCCGAGCCTCCACTACAAAGCACAACTGGCCTCGTCTTCACTAACAAGGACAAAGCCGAAGTACTTGCAAACGCCTTCGCGGACACGTTTACCCTCAACCCGCCAACGGCCGACACGCAAAGCTTACTCGACGAACTAGACCGGTGTGAAAACAACCACCACCCCCAACCGGCAGCAGAACAAACCATCGAACAATGCACACTGTTCGAACTCGCGGACATCATCAGCGTGCTCCCGCCAAAGAAGGCTCCAGGTTTCGACCTCATAACTGTTCAACTAGTCCGACAACTACCACACGAAGCAGCAGAACATCTGGTCAAGCTATTCAACATAGCACTCAACATGCAGCACTTCCCGGCGCCGTGGAAACTAGCCCGAGTAATTGCAATTTGCAAACCAGGAAAACCACCGTCCCAGCCAACGAGCTATCGCCCAATCAGCCTCCTCAGCACCCTGGGGAAACTACTGGAGCGGGTGTTCCTCCGGCGCCTAAACAAGGCTATCGAACAATCAGGCGCGCTGCCCGACTTCCAATATGGATTCCGTCCTGGGCACTCCACGGTTCATGCTCTCTCTAGAATGACCGACAAAATAACATCGGCATTCAACAAGCGCCACTACGCCACGGCTGTCTATCTCGACGTTGCGAAGGCCTTCGACCGGGTCTGGCATGATGGTCTAATGCTAAAGATGCACAGACTCGGCATTCCTCGTGAACTGACAGGCTTCATCCGTTCTTACCTCCAACATCGAGAATTCGCCGTCGCGTGGCAAGACAGCATGTCCACTCTCAAGCCGATACATGCAGGAGTGCCGCAGGGTTCGGTAATCGGACCAACCCTGTTCTCCTTATTCACTCACGACATACCGGTACCATCAAACCAAGATCACGTCACGGCCACATTATTTGCTGACGACTTCTCGGCTGTGGCAACCGGCCTGCATCCAGCATTAGCACTACGCCGGCTAACCGAGTACACGAGCACAGTCATGCCATGGTACACCTCGTGGCGCATAGCAATTAATCCCGCCAAAACTACAGCCACCCTGTTCTCAAGAAGAAAGCCGAAGAACCCTGCGTCTCCATTCACGCTACGAGGACGCGTCGAGCCTCCATTACAAATACATGGAACAACAGTCCCGTGGACAAAAACAAGCAACTGTCTAGGGGTAACTCTAGATAGCAAACTCCTTTGGAGAGAACACATCAGCAAAGTCAGCGCGAAAACATCATGCAAAGTAGGAGCCCTGCGCTCCCTCCTACTGTCTACTTCCTTGACCACAAGATCAAAAATACAACTCTACAAGATGGCGCTTCGGCCCACTTTCACGTATGCAGCGCCGGTCTGGGCAGGGACAGCGGACACCAATCTGCTACCGCTACAACGCCTACAAAATAGAATACTTCGCCAAATCGCCCGAGCGCCGCGCTCTACTCCGATTCGTGAACTCAATGACCAGCTTGTTGTGGACAACGTCCTCCCGCATTTACACAAGCTCTCCAAGAGGTTCTACGAACGAGCCGGGACATCAAAACATCTAATCGTTGCCAACCTTGCAGCAATAACAGTCCACCCGTCGGACAAGTACAGGCGCCCGATCGCCTCACAAGGAGAACCAGACACGAGACCACCGCGGAAACGCATCAAACTGGCCTAGCAGCATCACCGGTATCATAGAGATACACCCAAGCGCCCATAGTGAGCGCAACTCGCAACAATCAAGAGACCATATCCACTACCCAGTCATTGGTCGATGGCCGCATAAATGGCCGGTACCGATACTAGTGCACCAACTGGTCACACTAACAAAGACAAAACGAGATGGCGGCTCAGATGAACGATGAAAGTCGTTGAGGCAAGATGTGTGCTCCCGATCCCTGGATTTTCCGACTTTGGCGCGCGGCTGTCAGAAAGCGAGGACTCCGGCTGGTTTGCTAAGTCCGCCGCGAGTTATTTTTTCTTATGCACAAATTACTCGCTTCTGTCCGTGTGTGGGCGCTCGTATATTCTCCGTCCTTTCCTCCAAACAGCCCCAAATTTCATCTTCATTATTACCCAATCATCGTCTTGATTAGCCAAGTTGCAAAAATGTAATACGTTAAGTCCAAATATCAATCAATCCTTGAACGTTGGCGGCTATGGTGGAGGCAACAATACCAATGCTCTGCGGCGAAACGCCCGAGGAAGCGATAGCCCCTCACTCATTCTGACAAAGCGTCACGATTAACATGCAACATTGCCTCCTACTAGATCATACATAACTAGTCTATACTCCAATCTAATCCACAGTTAATGACCCTACACAGAGTCGGTACTGTACCCTAAATAGCCTGTACATGTCACAGGTTATCAAGTCACGACAAGGCTATGGTGGAGGCGACGGCGGGAACTAGCCCTCCATTGTGCAGTCTGCAAGTTCTCGGCGCGTCGCCAGCAGCTTCGGCGTTTTATTCTAGCGTCATCACGCGAGACCTCGTGTCGTCGACTAAGTTGTTTTTAGCGACCTACGGGGAGAAACGCACGCGGGTTTGCTACTTGTGCGTTAGTGGTGCAAGTCCTCCCGACAAATTGACTATTTCGTGAAGTGTGCGGCGGCTAGAAAAATAGCGTTCGCGCTGGGACGGTGTTTGCTTGATCACAAGGTCGGACTTTCAATGTATTTGTTAGAGCGCCTACATTTGGCGGCTTCGGCTAATAACCGTGCCCAAGGACTGCTACCTAATCGTGGTAGTCACACTGTCCCACTGAATATTTCTCCTCCCACTTGGCCCTGCACACCCTTGTTGGACTCCCATATGACGAACCACGCGACGTACAATGGATCTGATTCGGATGTGGCTTCATTATTCATCATCGTCTTTCTCATCTTCATTATCACCCTCTCATCGTCTCAATTAGCCATTGTTGCATAAATATGAGACGTAACGCCCCATTAATCAATCAATTGATGATCCCGAGAGCTATGCCGGCGGAAGCGTATGCTTCTGGTAGGGCCACCCTAGCCGGACTGGTCGAGGAGGAGAAGTCAGACGAAGTGCAGTCCACACCCAAATCCCCTATCCCCCCCTTTCCTAATTCTAACGCTCCCTCCTACTTGCCCCTTTCCTCAAAAGAGCCCCAAATTTCATCTTCATTATCACCCACTCATCGTCTTGATTAGCCAAGTTGCAAAAATATAAGACGTTAAGCCCAAATAATTAATTACTCGTCTCAATTAGCCATAGTTGCATAAATATGAGACGTAACGCCCCATTAATCAATCAATTGATGATCCCGAGAGCTATGCCGGCGGAAGCGTATGCTTCTGGTAGGTCGACCTAGACTGGGCTAGGAGGAGAATTGAAAAAATTCGGTCCGAAACCCAATCCCCTTTCGTCCCCTTTTCCCTTTAGCCATTGTTGCAAAAATATGAGACGTTAAGCCTGCCCAGAGACTGCCACCTTATCGTGGTGGGCAGGTTTGCGTGCTTTGTTGATCCCAAGAGCTATGCCGGCGGAAGCGTATGCTTCTGGTAGGGCCACCCAAGCCGGACTGGTCGAGGAGAAGTCAGACGAATTGCAGTCCACACCCCAATCCCCTTTCCCCCCACTGTCCCATTGAATATTTCTCCTCCCACTTGGCCCTGCCCTCCCTTGCTGGACACCCGTATGACGACTCACGCGACGTACAATGGATCTGATTCGGATGTGGCTTCATTATTCATCATCGTCTTTCTCATCTTCATTATCACCCTCTCATCGTCTCAATTAGCCATTGTTGCATAAATATGAGACGAAACGCCCCATTAATCAATCAATTGATGATCCCGAGAGCTATGCCGGCGGAAGCGTATGCTTCTGGTAGGGCCACCCTAGCCGGACTGGTCGAGGAGGAGAAGTCAGACGAAGTGCAGTCCACACCCCAATCCCCTATCCCCCCCTTTCCTAATTCTAACGCTCCCTCCTACTTGCCCCTTTCCTCCAAAGAGCCCCAAATTTCATCTTCATTATCACCCACTCATCGTCTTGATTAGCCAAGTTGCAAAAATATAAGACGTTAAGCCCAAATAATTAATTACTCGTCTCAATTAGCCATAGTTGCATAAATATGAGACGTAACGCCCCATTAATCAATCAATTGATGATCCCGAGAGCTATGCCGGCGGAAGCGTATGCTTCTGGTAGGTCGACCTAGACTGGGCTAGGAGGAGAATTGAAAAAATTCGGTCCGAAACCCAATCCCCTTTCGTCCCCTTTTCCCTTTAGCCATTGTTGCAAAAATATGAGACGTTAAGCCTGCCCAGAGACTGCCACCTTATCGTGGTGGGCAGGTTTGCGTGCTTTGTTGATCCCGAGAGCTATGCCGGCGGAAGCGTATGCTTCTGGTAGGGCCACCCAAGCCGGACTGGTCGAGGAGAAGTCAGACGAATTGCAGTCCACACCCCAATCCCCTTTCCCCCCACTGTCCCATTGAATATTTCTCCTCCCACTTGGCCCTGCCCTCCCTTGCTGGACACCCGTATGACGACTCACACGACGAACAATGGATCTGATTCGAATGTGGCTTTTTTCTTCATTATCATCTTTCTCATCTTCATTATCACCCGCTCATCGTTTCGATTAGCCATTGGTGCAAAAATATGAGACGGTTAGCCCCATTAATCAATCAGTCAATCGATCAGCCATTGTTGCAAAAATATGAGACGGTTAGCCCTATTAATCGATCATATGACCTAAGCTGTCGAGTACGTCGTCAAACACCACTAATCATCATGATCACCATCCCAAGCTTCCCAGTTTTGCAGCTTGCTTGATCTTCAAATCACAATGATCGACCAAACCTCGAAAGTATGTTGTGCTACCCAACCCGATTTTTTCGGGCATAATTTACGGCCCCACCCGACTTCGGGAAAATTTTGTTACCCGAAATATACCCGTTCTTCGGGTACCCGCACACTATCTAAACTCTCGTGGGTAGACTACAATTTATTATCTTTTCTCTAGACAAAATTATCTAGATAATTTTATATTTTATCACTCATCCAGCTATAACTTTAAACAATATTTAATATTTATCTTATCTTGTTTAGGCTACAGGTACAACAGAAAATACTCGTACCAATTGCTCTTCTTTTTTCTTTCGAAAAACCCTCAACGACACTTGAGCTCGCTTTGTGCGTTTTCTCGCCCTTCCCGGATTTTTTTTCTTTTTATTTCCCATCGTGCGTGGCTCTGGCTGGAGTGTCACTGACTGGACTCAGTGGACTGTCGGCTTGCAGAGGTAGATGGAGACTTTATGCAAAGTTCGTACGAAATAGTTCCCGACTAGACCATTCCCGTCGCTACCGATACAGATAGTACACTATATGATCAGTACAAGAAAGATAATATATCCGCACTCAAGTTTCAACCATGTCCAAGTAAAGTATACAATGAAATGTAGTAGACCAGTATTAACACCTACCTACATAAATTTACTTATTCTATTTGTGTTTCATATGGACAAGTTTGAATGATTCATTGATCCTTGTACTTACGTCTAGGCTTTCAGCCATGGTAGGGCGTAACACGTTTCCTTGTGGTGTTCACCGTAGTCCCAGGTGAGCTCAACCCCTGCAGGAATGTACTCGGAGACTGTGAAGTAAGCCAAAGGCACTCCGTCTACTGAGAGTACTCGTGGCAAGACGTTTGGCTGCCTACGCGCATGGTTTAGCAACCTACCGTAACACGGGCTTTCAGCCAGGGTAGGGCGTAACACGTTTCCTTGTCGTGTTCACCGTAGTCCCAGGTGAGCTCAACCCATGCAGGAATATACTTGTAGGCTGTGAAGTAAGCCAAAGGCACTCCGTCTAGTAAGTAATGATTTTGTGGCTATCCCATCACAATTCTCCTCAACTTCAGATCTCTAAAAGAAACCTTCCCATTTCGACCAAGCCAGTTGATCTCGAGGCACACTTCAGCAGTCAGTCACATTTTCAGAACGCTCCAGGTAGTCTCCTTCACACTATACTACCACGTGTCTTCCAAAGTAAGTGGTCTGTACAATAAAGAAACGAATAAGTTATGTATTATAATATTGCACATATGGAGATGAAGTGGGTTTAACATATCGAGATATAATGTACACAAGCTCTAAGATTGTTACTTACACCGCCATTAGGTAAAAAAATTATATGTTTATTATAAAGTTTTCTTTTGTAAGAGAAATATAATATGATATGCAAATAATTTGTTTGATTTATTGAAAAAAAAAATCATCTGGCAAAGCACAGCGTTTCCGTAGTAATAAAATTAATAATAATAACACAACTGTATTATATACATATTTGTAAACGTGATTGATTGATTGTATAAAAAATGTTATTTACACTCACACGGGCTTTGACGTAAACAAACAATGAATAAGAACCAACGCCTACTTCCATCGCTTGTAATGTAGCATGTAGCATGCTTTGTTACCGTCTAAAATGTAACAAGTGTATCAGTTCATCTTCAAACAAGGCCTAACATGAATTTGGTTTGGTTGTTTGGTAGTTAGTCACCATGCAGGCACCATGCATTTATAAGAATTAGTATTTATTTTCAATGCCCAAAGTAGGCCTAGAGTCCTTTTAACCTTGCAAAATTTTCTCTTAAAGGTTCGGTTCGAAGCCAAAATTCAAGGTCTACACAACCTATATAATTCATAACCAATATTAATTATTTATGCTAGAACACAGAAACAGAACAGGCTGAAACTAAGTTAACCCTACCCTTTTCTTTATCTGTTGGCGATTTTCCTGCAAATTGTTTTCAAATGCCCATAGATCATCCAATGACTTCAAAGGAAACTTCTCACATTCCTCATTCAAATGGTTCTCAACGGAGTTGTTTCCATTTCCCTTCATAAGGGCATCTTACATGCTGCTGCAATGCAACACCTGTTTTTGCAATTCCACATTCTTCACCAACAGGAAACGTACGACAGGATCTAGGGAGAAAAGGAAAAATTAAAAACCGTTAATACACAAAATAATGTTCTATAGTATGTGTATAGGCCTGTGCAGTAGAACACCCTAACAAATGTAGTTCTAATTAATCGCCGTTATCGCACATTTTAAAAATGTATGATTTTAGATATAAATCCTTTAACAAAACTCTTTTGTACGAAAATCTCATTTAGGTCCAATTCACCAAACTTTTTAATAGGAGGATTTACTAATCTCATATGTTAACCGTGGTTTCAACAAACATAATCATACATAATTCCTAAAAAATGCATGGTCGCAGAACTTTAAGTGAAGATAGCATTTTAAATGTTGGGGCCACCCAAGTTGAGCGCAAATAGACACTCCGCTGTATTTGCGTCGATCGGAAATATCTCTACGATTCGGCCTGACGCATTGAAACTAGACCTCCTTCTAACTCTATGATATGATTTTCTACCGTATTTTGTTATGAAAACATTTATTCGTTAACTATATTGTAACTTGTTAACTTCATGAACGATGTTGCCACAAATCTATGATTTTCAACTAACATCGAAGTTTGTGGATGTTCCACGTTTCAACTTGATGCGAGTCTCCAAAGATTTCGTGAGACACAACAGTGGCAGTGTCAGTTGGCATTGGCCCACATTTACCACAGGTATAACAGAAAATACTCTAACCAATTGCTTTTCTTTTTTCTTTTGAAAAACCCTCAAGGACACTTTTGCACGCTTTGTCGGTTTTCTCGCTCGACCCGGATTTTTTCTGTTTGTTTCCCATCGTGCGTGGCTCTGGCTGGAGTGTCACTGACTTGACTGTCGGCTTGCAGAGGTAGATGGTGACTTTATGCAAAGCTCGTACGAAATAGTTCGCGACAAGACCGTTCCCGTCGCTGCCGCCCAAGCTCAATTAGTGACTTCTATACCACAACAGCCAAAAGAGTGGCCAATGGGAAAAAGACGCGCCATGTTTCGTGCAAGCCCGCAGTTTGTTCACAGGTAGCTAGCCGGCTATTCATTATGCAGCCCGGTAGTTCTATAAATACCTTAACAGCCAAAAAAGTGGTCAATGGGAAAAAGACGCGCCATGTTTCGTGCAAGCCCGCAGTTTGTTCACAGGTAGCTAGCCGGCTATGTATTATGCAGCCCGGGAGGCAAGTTGTACAACTCTCTTCTAGGCCCTACAAAGCTATGGTTTTATTGACGTAACATCTACTACTGTTATTCCATGGCTACGGTTATACCACCATCGGACGCGTAATGAACAGGGCTACGATCCACTATATTGCCACTGTATGGTACTATCAAAAGACCCTACACTAGGCCCTACAAAGCTAGGGTTGTATTGCTATCGGACGCGTAGTGAACAGGGCTACGATCCACTATATTGCCACTATATGGTACTGTCAAAAAACCCTACACTAGGCCCTACAAGGCTATGGTTTTATTGACTAGTAATCTACTACTGTTATTCCGTTGCTACGGTTATACCACCATCGGACGCGTTGTGAACAGGGCGTTAAGCCCCATTAATCCATCCTCCCGACAAATTGACCCTTTCGTGAAGTGTGCGGCGGCTAGAAAAATAGCGTTCGCGCTGGGACGGTGTTTGCTTGGTCACAAGGTCGGACGTTCTATGTATTCGCTAGAGCGCCTACATTTGGGGGCTTCGGCTAATAACGTAGCCTACGCATAAGGTTTTCAACGCCCTAGTTCCGGCGTCGGGTTTGCAAGGCAAAGGTTTATTGGGCTCTTCGTTCGATTGTCTTCGTGCCTTCGCACAGAAAAGTTTGCGCCGAACCAGCATCTGCCGTCTACTTCTTGGCTTGTGTGCCACCCAGTGTTGGTATATGGGCCAGTGGGGGGGCCACCACACTCAACCCTGGGAGACACCGGCTGCGACCCCCCAGTCCCTAGCCTAAGTGAGTGATGATGCACCGGACAATACCAGCGGCCGCAGGGCCAGTCACGTGCTCCGTGTAGATGTATCGCGACCACCTGATGGTGTCCGAGACCATTAGATGCCGCATGAGGTTGGCGACCCGGAGGCATCCGCATAGAAATGTCGGTTCCTCCATCCCAAGCTTCCCAGGTTTGCAGCTTGCTTGATCTTCAAAACACAATTTTTATCAATCAAACCGCGAAAGTATGTTGTGCTACCCGACCCGATTTTTTCGGGCATAATTTACGGCCTCACGCGACTTCGGGTAAAAATTGTTACCCGAAATATACCCATTTTTCGGGTACCCTCATACTATCTTAACTCTAGTGGTTTGGACTACAATTATTATCTCTTCTCTAAACAAAATTATCTAGATAATAATTTTATATTTCATCATTTATCCAGCTATGATTTCAAACAATATTTTAGGTCCTATCTTATCTAAATAACGTTTTATCTTTAACCATATACAAAATTAATTATCTAGCAACAACTCTGAAGGGAAGTATAAGAGTGCACAATTATACAGATAGTACACTATATGATCAGTACAAGAAAGATAATATATCCACCCTCAAGTTTCAACCATGTCCAAGTAAAGTATACAATGAAATGTAGTAGGCCAGTATTAACACCAACCTACATAAATTTACTAATTCTATTTGTGTTTCATATGGACAAGTTTGATTGATTCATTGATCCTTGTACTTACGTCTAGGCTTTCAGCCATGGTAGGGCGTAACACTTTTCCTTGTGGTGTTCACCGTTGTCCCAGGTGAGCTCAACCCTTGCAGGAATGTACTCGGAGGCTGTGAAGTAAGCCAAAGGCACTCCGTCTACTGAGAGTACTCGTGGCAAGACGTTTGGCTGCCTACGCGCATGGTTTAGCAACCTACCGTAATACGGGCTTTCAGCCATGGTAGGGCGTAACACGTTTCCTTGTCGTGTTCACCGTAGTCCCAGGTGAGCTCAGCCCCTGCAGGAAAGTACTTGGAGGCTGTGAAGTAAGCCAAAGGCACTCTGTCTACTGAGAGTACTCGTGGCAAGACGTTTGGCTGCCTACGCGCATGGTTTAGCAACCTACCGTAATACGGGCTTTCAGCCAGGGTAGGGCGTAACACGTTTCCTTGTCGTGTTCACCGTAGTCCCAGGTGAGCTGAACCTCTGCTGGGATATACTTGGAGGCTGTGAAGTAAGCCAAAGGCACTCCGTCTAGTAAGTAATGATTTTGTGGCTATCCCATCACAATTCTCCTCAACTTCAGATCTCTAAAAGAACCGTTCCCATTTCGACCAAGCCAGTTGATCTCGAGGCACACTTCAGCAGTCAGTAACATTTTCATAACGTTCCAGGTAGTCTCCTTCACACTAGACTACCACCCGTTTTTCCTAAGTTAGTCCTGCCTAGGGACTGCTACCTTATCGTGGGGGGCAGGTTTGCGTGCTTTGTTGATCCCGAGAGCTATGCCGGCGGAAGCGTATGCTTCTGGTAGGGCCACCCAAGCCGGACTGGTCGAGGAGGAGAAGTCAGACGAAGTGCAGTCCCCACCCCAATCCCCTTTCCCCCCACTGTCCCATTGAATATTTCTCCTCCCACTTGGCCCTGCCCTCCCTTGCTGGACTCCCGTATGACGACTCACGCGACGTACAATGGATCTGATTCGGATGTGGCTTTATTCTTCATTATCATCTTTCTTATCTTCATTATCACCCGCTCATCGTCTCGATTAGCCATCGTTGCATAAATATGAGACGTTAAGCCCCATTAATCAATCAATCAATCCTAAGTTAGTGGTCTGTACAATAAAGAAACGAATAAGTTATGTATTATAATATTGCACATATGTTGATGAAGTGGGTTTAACATATCGAGATATAATGTACACAAGCTCTAAGATTGTAACTAACACTGCCATTTTTTTTTTTAAATTATACGTGTATTATAATTTTTTTTGTTTTTTTAAGAGTAATATAATATGATATGCAAATGATATGTTTAATTTATTAAAAAAAAATCATCTGGCAAAGCACAGAGTATCCCTTGTAATAAAAATAATAATAATAATAATAATAACACAAATGTATTATATACATATTTGTAAACGTGATTGATTGATTGTATAAAAAATATTATTTACACTCACACGGGCTTTGATGTAAACAAACAATGAATAACAACCAACGCTTACTTCCATCGCTTGTAATGTAGCATGTAGCATGCTTTGTTACCGTCTAAAGTGTAACAAGTGTATCAGTTCATCTTAAAACAAGGGCCTGCCCAGGGACTGCCACCTTATCGTGGTGGGCAGGTTTGCGTGCTTTGTTGATCCCGAGAGCTATGCCGGCGGAAGCGTGTGCTTCTGCTAGGGCCACCCTAGCCGGACTGGTCGAGGAGGAGAAGTCAGACGAAGTGCAGTCCACACCCCAATCCCCTTTCCCCCCACTGTCCTATTGAATATTTCTCCTCCCAATTGGCCCTGCCCTCCCTTGCTGGACTCCCGTATGACGACTCACGCGACGTACAATGGATCTGATTCGGATGTGGCTTTATTCTTTAATAATCATCTTTCTCATCTTCATTATCACCCGCTCATCGTCTCGATTAGCCATCGTTGCATAAATATGAGACGTTAAGCCCCATTAATCGATCATCATCATCAATCTTAAAACAAGGCCTAACATGAATTTGGTTTGGTTGTTTGGTGGTTAGGCACCATGCAGGCACCATGCATTTATATGAATAAGTATTTAATTTCAGTGCCCAAAGTAGGCCTAGAGTTCTTTAAACCTTGCAAAATTTTCCCTTAAAGGTTCGGTTCGAAGCCAAAATTCAAGGCCCACACAACCCATATTATGTATAACCAATATTAAATATTTATGCTAGAACACAGAAACAGAACAGGTAGAAACTAAGCTAACCTTACCCATTTCTTTATCTGTTGGCGATTTTCCTGCAAATTGTTTTCAAATTCCCATGGATCATCCAATGACTTCAAAGGAAACTTCTCACAATCCTCATTAAAAAGGTTCTCAACGGAGTTGTTTCCATTTCCCTTCAGGCAAAGGCATCTTACATGCTGCTGCAATGCAACACCTGTTTTTGCAATTCCACATTCTTCACTAACGGAGACTGCCCAGGGACTGCCACCACCTTTTCGTGGTTGGCAGGTTTGCGTGCTTTGTTGATCCCGAGAGCTATGCCGGCGGAAGCGTATGCTTTTGGTAGGGCCACCCAAGCCAGACTGGTCGAGGAGGAGAAGTCAGACGAAGTGCAGTCCACACCCCAATCCCCTTTCCCCCACTGTCCCATTGAATATTTCTCCTCCCACTTGGCCCAGCCCTCCCTTGCTGGACACCCGTATGACGACTCACGCGACGTACAATGGATCTGATTCGGATCCAGCTTTATTCTTCATTATCATCTTTCTCATCTTCATTATCACCCGCTCATCGTCTCGATTAGCCATCGTTGCATAAATTTGAGACGTTAAGACCCATTAATCAATCAATCACCAACGGAGACGGGATCTAGGGAAAAAAGGAAAAATTAAAAACTGTTAATACACAAAATAATGTTCTATAGTATTGTGTATAGGCCTATGCAGTAGAACACCCTTACAAATGAAGTTCTTATTTACCGACGTTATAGTACATTTAAAAACTGTATGTTTTTAGATTTAAATCCTTTTTACAAATCTCTTTTGTACGAAAATCTCATTTAGGTCCAATTCACCAAACTTTTTAATAGGACGATTTACAAATCTCGGATTGTTTACCATGGTTTCAACAAACATTATAATAATAATAATTCATTAAAAATGCATGGTCGCAGAACTTTAGGTAAGAATAGCATCTTAAATGTTGGGGCCACCCAAGTTGAGCGCAAATAGACACTTCGCTGTATTTACGGAGCAAAATGTCGTCGACCGGAAATATCTCTACGATTCGGGCTAATGCATTGAAACTAGACCTCCTTCTAACTCTGTGATATGATATTCTACCGTATTTTGTTATGAAAACATTTATTCGATAAATATATTGTAACTTGTTAGCTTCATGAACGATGTTGCCACAAATCTATAATTTTCAATTCTCATCAAAGTTTGTGGATGTTCCACGTTTAAACTTGATGGGAGTCACCAAAGATTTCGTGTGACACAACGGTGGCAGTGTCAGTTGGCATTGGCCAACATTTACTACAGGTTCAACAGAAAATACTCTTACCAATTGTTCTTTTTTCTTTCGAAAAACCCTCAAGGACACTTCTGCACGCTTTGTTCTTTTTCTTGTTCTTCCCGGATTTTTAACCTTTTTTTTAGCCATTGGCTGGAGTCCTGCCCAGGGACTGCTACCTAATCGTGGTGGGCAGGTTTGTGCGCTTTGATGATTCCTGGAGCTATGCCGGCGGAAGCGTATGCTTCTGGTTGGGTCACCCTAGCCAGACTGGTCGAGGAGGAGAAGTCAGACGAAATGCAGTCCACATCCTCCCCACTCCCGCTTCCACCCCCTCCCCTTCCCTTTTCTTCCCCGCCCTCCTACTTGACCCTTTCCTCCAAACACCCCCCTAGTTCATCTTCATATATCACCCACTCATTGTCTCGATTAGCCTCGTAGCAAAAATATGAGACGTTAAGCCCAAATAATCCAAATAATCTGGCTGGAGTGTCACTGACTGGACTGTCGGCTTGCAGAGGTAGATGGAGACTTTATGCAAAGTTCGTACAAAATAGTTCGCGGCAAGACCGTTCCCGTCGCTACCGCCCAAGCTCAATTAGTGAGTTCTATACGACAACCACCCACTCATTGTCTCGATTAGCCTCGTAGCAAAAATATGAGACGTTAAGCCCAAATAATCCAAATAATCTGGCTGGAGTGTCACTGACTGGACTGTCGGCTTGCAGAGGTAGATGGAGACTTTATGCAAAGTTCGTACAAAATAGTTCGCGGCAAGACCGTTCCCGTCGCTACCGCCCAAGCTCAATTAGTGAGTTCTATACGACAACAGCCAAAAGAGTGGTCAATGGGAAAAAGGCGCGCCATGTTTCGTGCAAGCCCGCTGTTTGTTCACAGGTAGCTAGCCGGCTATGCATTATGCAACCCGGGAGGCAAGTTGTACAACTCTCTTCTAGGCCCTACAAGGCTATGGTTTTATTGATGTAACATCTACTACTGTTATTCCATGGCTACCACCGTCAGACGCGTAATGAACAGGGCTACGATCCACTATATTGCCACTATATAATACTGTCAAATGAGCCTACACTAGGCCTACTAGAACGTATACTAAATCAAAGTCTTTAAGATTTGTAATTTCAAGGCCCTAGCTATGGGTGCTGCTACTGTTATTCTATGGCTATACCACCGGCAGACGCGTACTAAACGGTGCTATGATCCACTATATTGCCACTATGTGGAACTGGCTAATGAGCCTACACTTGGCCTCCTAGAACGGCAGTAAATCAACGGTATTGCGGTAAAAAATTTCTAAGCCCCTTTCTTTACATCACTGCACTGAGTGACCACATGGAAACGTTTTGTGTACGGTACCATGCTTATGGTGGAAACTCCTCCCCTAGCACGTGACTTGCAGTGCTGCTACCTGGCGGGGGTCGTTCGACTTTCGGCGATCAGTTCGATTGGCGAGACCTGCCCAGGGACTGCTACCTTATCGTGGTGGGCAGGTTTGCGTGCTTTGTTGATCCCGAGAGCGTATGCTTCTTCGTGCCTTCGCACAGAAAAGGTTGCGCCGAACCAGCGTCTGCCGTCTACTTCTTCGCTTGTCTGCCACCCAGTGTTGATATATGGGCCAGTGGGGGGGCCACCACACTCAACCCTGGGAGACACCGGCTGCGACCCCCCAGTCCCTAGCCTAAGTGAGTGATGATGCACCGGACAATACCAGCGGCCGCAGGGCCAGTCACGTGCTCCGTGTAGATGTATCGCGACCACCTGATGGTGTCCGAGACCATTAGACGCCGCATGAGGTTGGCGACCCGGAGGCATCCGCATAGAAATGTCGGTTCCTCCATCCCAAGCTTCCCAGGTTTGCAGCTTGCTTGATCTTCAAAACACAATTCTTATCAATCAAACCGCGAAAGTATGTTGTGCTACCCGACCCGATTTTTTCGGGCATAATTTACGGCCTCACGCGACTTCGGGTAAAAATTGTTACCCGAAATATACCCATTTTTCGGGTACCCTCATACTATCTTAACTCTAGTGGTTTGGACTTCAATTATTATCTCTTCTCTAAACAAAATTATCTAGATAATAATTTTATATTTCATCATTTATCCAGCTATGATTTCAAACAATATTTTAGGTCCTATCTTATCTAAATAACGTTTTATCTTTAACTATATACAAAATTAATCATCTAACAACAACTCTGAAAGGAAGTATAAGAGTGCACAATTATACAGATAGTACACTATATGATCAGTACAAGAAAGATAATATATCCGCCCTCCAATTTCAACCATGTCCAAGTAAAGTATACAATGAAATGTAGTAGGCCAGTATTAACACCAACCTACATAAATTTACTTATTCTATTTGTGTTTCATATGGACAAGTTTGATTGATTCATTGATCCTTGTACTTACGTCTAGGCTTTCAGCCATGGTAGGGCGTAACACGTTTCCTTGTGGTGTTCACCGTTGTCCCAGGTGAGCTCAACCCTTGCAGGAATGTACTTGGAGGCTGTGAAGTAAGCCAAAGGCACTCCGTCTACTGAGAGTACTCGTGGTAGGACGTTTGGCTGCCTACGCGCATGGTTAAGCAACCTACCGTAATACGGGCTTTCAGCCATGGTAGGGCGTAACACGTTTCCTTATGGTGTTCACCATAGTACCAGGTGAGCTCAACCCCTGCTGGGATATACTTGGAGGCTGTGAAGTAAGCCAAAGGCACTCCTTCTACTGCGAGTACTCGTGGCAAGACGTTTGGCTGCCTACGCGCATGGTTTAGCAACCTACCGTAATACGGGCTTTCAGCCATGGTAGGGCGTAACACGTTTCCTTGTGGTGTTCACCGTTGTCCCAGGTGAGCTCAACCCTTGCAGGAATGTACTTGGAGGCTGTGAAGTAAGCCAAAGGCACTCCGTCTACTGAGAGTACTCGTGGCAAGACGTTTGGCTGCCTACGCGCATGGTTTAGCAACCTACCGTAATACGGGCTTTCAGCCATGGTAGGGCGTAACACGTTTCCTTGTCGTGTTCACAGTAGTCCCAGGTGAGCTCAGCCCCTGCAGGAATGTACTTGGAGGCTGTGAAGTAAGCCAAAGGCACTCCGTCTACTGAGAGTACTCGTGGCAAGACGTTTGGCTGCCTACGCGCATGGTTTAGCAACCTACCGTAAAACGGGCTTTCAGCCATGGTAGGGCGTAACACGTTTCCTTGTCGTGTTCACCGTAGTCCCAGGTGAGCTCAACCCCTGCAGGAATATCCTTGGAGGCTGTGAAGTAAGCCAAAGGCACTCCGTCTACTGAGAGTACTCGTGGCAAGACGTTTGGCTGCCTACGCGCATGGTTTAGCAACCTACCGTAATACGGGCTTTCAGCCAGGGTAATGCGTAACACGTTTCCTTGTCGTGTTCACCGTAGTCCCAGGTGAGCTGAACCTCTGCTGCGATATACTTGGAGGCTGTGAAGTAAGCCAAAGGCACTCCGTCTAGTAAGTAATGATATTGTGGCTATCCCATCACAATTCTCCTCAACTTCAGATCTCTAAAAGAACCGTTCCCATTTCGACCAAGCCAGTTGATCTCGAGGCACACTTCAGCAGTCAGTAACATTTTCAGAACGCTCCTGGTAGTCTCCTTCACACTAGACTGCCACCCGTTTTTCCTAAGTTAGTGGTCTGTACAATAAAGAAACGAATAAGTTATGTATTATAATATTGCACATATGTTGATGACATGGGTTTAACATATCGAGATATAATGTACACAAGCTCTAAGATTGTAACTAACACTGCCATTTTTTTTTTTAAATTATACGTGTATTATAATTTTTTTTGTTTTTTTAAGAGTAATATAATATGGTATGCAAATGATATGTTTAATTTATTGAAAAAAAATCATCTGGCAAAGCACAGCGTATCCCTTGTAATAAAAATAATAATAATAATAATAATAATAACACAAATGTATTATATACATATTTGTAAACGTGATTGATTGATTGTATAAAAAATATTATTTACACTCACACGGGCTTTGATGTAAACAAACAATGAATAACAACCAACGCTTACTTCCATCGCTTGTAATGTAGCATGTAGCATGCTTTGTTACCGTCTAAAGTGTAACAAGTGTATCAGTTCATCTTAAAACAAGGGCCTGCCCAGGGACTGCCACCTTATCGTGGTGGGCAGGTTTGCGTGCTTTGTTGATCGCGAGAGCTATGCCGGCGGAAGCGTGTGCTTCTGGTAGGGCCACCCTAGCCGGACTGGTCGAGGAGGAGAAGTCAGACGAAGTGCAGTCCACACCCCAATCCCCTTTCCCCCCACTGTCCCCTTGAATATTTCTCCTCCCAATTGGCCCTGCCCTCCCTTGCTGGACTCCCGTATGACGACTCACGCGACGTACAATGGATCTGATTCGGATGTGGCTTTATTCTTCAATTATCATCTTTCTCATCTTCATTATCACCCGCTCATCGTCTCGATTAGCCATCGTTGCATAAATATGAGACGTTAAGCCCCATTAATCCATCATCATCAATCTTAAAACAAGGCCTTACATGAATTTGGTTTGGTTGTTTAGTGGTTAGGCACCATGCAGGCACCATGCATTTATATGAATAAGTATTTAATTTCAGGGCCCAAAGTAGGCCTAGAGTTCTTTTAACCTTGCAAAATTTTCCCTTAAAGGTTCGGTTCAAGCCAAAATTCAAGGCCCACACAACCCATATTATGTATAACCAATATTAAATATTTATGCCAGAACACAGAAACAGAACAGGTAAAAACTAAGCTAACCTTACCCATTTCTTTATCTGTTGGCGATTTTCCTGCAAATTGTTTTCAAATTCCCATGGATCATCCAATGACTTCAAAGGAAACTTCTGACAATCCTCATTTAAAAGGTTCTCAACGGAGTTGTTTCCATTTCCCTTCAGACAAAGGCATCTTACATGCTGCTGCAATGCAACACCTGTTTTTGCAATTCCACATTCTTCACCAACGGAGACTGCCCAGGGACTGCCACCTTATCGTGGTTGGCAGGTTTGCGTGCTTTGTTGATCCCGAGAGCTATGCCGGCGGAAGCGTATGCTTCTGGTAGGGCCACCCAAGCCAGACTGGTCGAGGAGGAGAAGTCAGACGAAGTGCAGTCCACACCCCAATCCCCTTTCCCCCCACTGTCCCATTGAATATTTCTCCTCCCACTTGGCCCTGCCCTCCCTTGCTGGACACCCGTATGACGACTCACGCGACGTACAATGGATCTGATTCGGATGTGGCTTTATTCTTCATTATCATCTTTCTCATCTTCATTATCACCCGCTCATCGTCTCGATTAGCCATCGTTGCATAAATTTGAGACGTTAAGCCCCATTAATCAATCAATCAATCGGATTGTTTACCATGGTTTCAACAAACATTATAATAATAATAATAATTCATTAAAAATGCATGGTCGCAGAACTTTAGGTGAGAATAGCATCTTAAATGTTGGGGCCACCCAAGTTGTGCGCAAATAGACACTTCGCTGTATTTACGGAGCAAAATGTCGTCGACCGGAAATATCTCTACGATTCGGGCTAATGCATTGAAACTAGACCTCCTTCTTACTCTGTGATATGACATTCTACCGTATTTTGTTATGAAAACATTTATTCGATAAATATATTGTAACTTGTTAGCTTCATGAACGATGTTGCCACAAATCTATAATTTTCAATTCTCATCAAAGTTTGTGGATGTTCCACGTTTAAACTTGATGGGAGTCACCAAAGATTTCGTGTGACACAACGGTGGCAGTGTCAGTTGGCATTGGCCAACATTTACTACAGGTTCAACAGAAAATACTCTTACCAATTGTTCTTTTTTCTTTCGAAAAACCCTCAAGGACACTTCTGCACGCTTTGTTCTTTTTCTTGTTCTTCCCGGATTTTTAACCTTTTTTTTAGCCATTGGCTGGAGTCCTGCCCAGGGACTGCTACCTAATCGTGGTGGGCAGGTTTGTGCGCTTTGATGATTCCTGGAGCTATGCCGGCGGAAGCGTATGCTTCTGGTAGGGTCACCCTAGCCGGACTGGTCGAGGAGGAGAAGTCAGACGAAATGCAGTCCACATCCTCCCCACTCCCGCTTTCACCCCCTCCCCTTCCCTTTTCTTCCCCGCCCTCCTACTTGACCCTTTCCTCCAAACACCCCCCTAGTTCA
This sequence comes from Isoperla grammatica, assembly GCA_945910005.1. Lineage (NCBI taxonomy): Eukaryota > Metazoa > Arthropoda > Insecta > Plecoptera > Perlodidae > Isoperla > Isoperla grammatica. The sequence goes on from OX246749.1 coordinate 16,169,692, forward strand.
TCTTCATATATCACCCACTCATTGTCTCGATTAGCCTCGTTGCAAAAATATGAGACGTTAAGCCCAAATAATCCAAATAATCTGGCTGGAGTGTCACCTACTGGACTGTCGGCTTGCAGAGGTAGATGGAGACTTTATGCAAAGTTCGTACCAAATAGTTCGCGGCAAGACCGTTCCCGTCGCTACCGCCCAAGCTCAATTAGTGAGTTCTATACGACAACAGCCAAAAGAGTGGTCAATGTGAAAAAGGCGCGCCATGTTTCGTGCAAGCCCGCTGTTTGTTCACAGGTAGCTAGCCGGCTATGCATTATGCAACCCGGGAGGCAAGTTGTACAACTCTCTTCTAGGCCCTACAGAGTATGGTTTTATTGATGTAACATCTACTCCTGTATTCCATGGCTACCACCGTCAGACGCGTAATGAACAGGGCTACGATCCACTATATTGCCACTATATAATACTGTCAAATGAGCCTACACTAGGCCTACTAGAACGTATACTAAATCAAGGTCTTTAAGATTTGTAATTTCAAGGCCCTAGCTATGGGTGCTGCTACTGTTATTCCATGGCTATGGCTGTACCACCGGCAGACGCGTAATAAACGGTGCTATGATCCACTATATTGCCACTATGTGGAACTGGCTAATGAGCCTACTTTTGGCCTCCTAGAACGGCAGTAAATCAACGGTATTGCGGTAAAAAATTTCTAAGCCCCTTTCTTTACATCACTGCACTGAGTGACCACATGGAAACGTTTTGTGTACGGTACCATGGTTATGGCGGAAACTCCTCCCCTAGCACGTGACTTGCAGTGCTGCTACCTGGCGGGGGTCGTTCGACTTTCGGCGATCAGTTCGAATGGCGAGACCTGCCCAGGGACTGCTACCTTATCGTGGTGGGCAGGTTTGCGTGCTTTGTTGATCCCGAGAGCGTATGCTTTTTCGTGCCTTCGCACAGAAAAGGTTGCGCCGAACCAGCGTCTGCCGTCTACTTCTTCGCTTGTCTGCCACCCAGTGTTGGTATATGGGCCAGTGGGGGGGCCACCACACTCAACCCTGGGAGACACCGGCTGCGACCCCCCAGTCCCTAGCCTAAGTGAGTGATGATGCACCGGACAATACCAGCGGCCGCAGGGCCAGTCACGTGCTCCGTGTAGATGTATCGCGACCACCTGATGGTGTCCGAGACCATTTGACGCCGCATGAGTTTGGCGACCCGGAGGCATCCGCATAGAAATGTCACTTTTTCCTCCATCCCAAGCTCCTGCCTATGGACTGCTACCTTATCGTGGTGGGCAGGTTTGCGTGCTTTGTTGATCCCGAGAACTATGCCGGCGGAAGCGTATGCTTCTGGTAGGGCCACCCTAGCCGGACTGGTCGTGGAGGAGAAGTCAGACGAAATGCAGTCCAACCTCCCCCCTCCCTTTTCCACCCCGCCCTCCTACTTGCTCCTTTCCTCCAAACAGCTCTATATGTCATCTTCATATATCATCCACTCATTGTCTCGATTAGCCTCGTTGCAAAAATATGAGACGTTAAGCCCAAATATCAATCAATCATTCAACACCATCCCATTAACTTTCCATGTAGTTGCTACACCCTCTTCTGAAGTGACCTCATGGTAGGCGCCATCTTGGATTTGGTCACGGTACCAGTAACGCCATCTCTTGACATTTTTATAGGCGTATATGGTTCTAGATCATAGCAATTCATAGTTATTAATTTATTATTCCTAATCACTTTATTCACGTAACCACAAAGTAAGCCAACAAAATAGGTTTTGTCTTTCTTTGGTGATAGTGGCCTCTGACAAAATAAAATATTGTAACTAAACCTCCTTTTTAGCTATGTAATTCTTTTGTGCTTGGCTAGCTTACCAGTAAAAACACAAGAAATGGATGATGTCAAGCAGGAGATCGTTAGGAACAATTAACAACAGTTGAAACTTTCAAATTAACTAAATTATATTGTTAAATTACATACGCATTACAATTAATATGTTGGATGAATAATCCAGTCAACTTCAAAATCAACTTCAAATCATTATCAAATCAAATCAAAATCAACTTCAAATCATTATCAAATCAAATCAAAATCAACTTCAAATCATTATCAAATCAAAATCAACTTCAAATCATTATCAAATCAAATCAAAATCAACTTCAAATCATTATCAAATCATAAAATCAAAATCAAGTAAATGAACTGTTTATCGGTTACTTGTTGTTTCTCTGTTCAATCGAAAGGCCTTTGATTAAATTTATGCGCGCACAATCGACACACGCAAAAGCACACGCAAAATATGATGGTTTTGTTAGTTACGGTTTGTGGTTCCTCCGGGTCCTCAAGGTGACGTCCGGGTTTAAGTTATATGCCGGTCTATGGAGATGTAGCCGGGAAGCCGATGTGGTGTGTTGTGGATGTACCGAACACTGTACGCGTACGGACTGTATGGGGGCTCTTTGACGACTGTTCTCGTTCTTCCGAGCGAGGCCTCCAAAACACCCCAACAAGTGTCCTCGAAGTGGTATCTCTCGTGGCCTGTGATTGGTGGATGCAATGTATCGACAGTTACTATTGGTTGGAAGGATTCGTTTCAAGGCCAAATGTTGTTAGCTTCTGTCAAAGTCCAGAACGTACGAAGTCGCGATGGTTCTATTCGCCTGAGGGTAATACGTCGCAGTTTTTCGAAGAGAATAGGTTTTGTTCTGTTTCTTGGAAGCAGTGATTTCACAAGTTGGCTGAATGCTTCTGGAATGTTCTGTTCTGCGTAGTTGTCGAGATTCGTTGTTAAATGTTGAAAGTTCGAAATACAGACCAGATCAAATACATCAGGTCCACTGACCAAGTTCTGGCTTGTACATGAGTTTATTTGTATGTTATGAAATATCCAAATTAAATAAAATTAATTACCAATGAATGATTATTGATTACCAGTTAATTATTAAATTACAAAATTAATAACCAAAGATAGATATAAAACATGTAGTGAGCTTCTGTTATGTTACATTGCCCCCAAGTTACTTTTGAATTTTTGTTTAGAAAAAAATGCACAAAGTTACTTCCAAAGGTTGTTACAATGGTATCAATTTTACAAATATGAGATTATTATGCAATTATATAAGTACAATTTTCAGTGTGTTCGTCAGTCAGTCAGTCGTCATGTCGAAAGTACATAGGGAGGTATATGGAGAGAAGGAAACAAAATGAGCAACTCGATATCATCCTACACCTGTTACCTTACCCCTTCAACAATAATACTTTGAACAAAGAAACTCAAAATTATTCTAGTATACTAATATTACAACGTCTAAAAACTAAAGTTACTGAATTGTATTTAAAATTAACATAGTCTTAAACAATAACCGACAAGGTGTTGCTGTGGGTCAGCTGCCATGTAGGCGTCGTTCACCCTGTCCCCCTTTTACTCTCCTTCTCTTTATCGCCTTATAAACTAGGTTATGTGCAAATTAGGTGAAGATGTGCGATCGACTAGATTTCGTGCATACAGTCTAGAATTTAGGTCGCTTGCCATATCCAAGTGGACCAAGCTTATATATAAAAAAAAATAAAAAGGCCGAAATCCGGTCAAAAACCCCGACTAGAAAGGTGTGACCTCCAAAATGCCTCATTAGTGCTTTATTCTCACATACGTTTCAAAATCGAATACATGAGACGGTCCCCTTGGAACGACGTCTCGCTCCGTAGTGCACCCAATGAAGGATAGGACACTACAACCCTCTTCACTCCTCCATACTGACAATAACCCCCCAAGGTAAGATCCATCTAGCTGACCTTCCCAAGCTTCGCAGTAATGAGGTTTCGATCCACATCCTCTTTAATAAAATGACATCGACAGAAAATATGATAGGGCCAATGCCATTCAAATCGTGTAGAAAGTTTAATATATTATCATGTAGTGTAACGGTAAAATGTATTAGGTTCGTTGTGTTTAAGCGTTCCAATGTTTAGTGTTAGTTTATTGTTCCAATCATGTTCATGTGTATATTGTCAGTTACAATAGAATTTGGTTATGATTATTATACTGGGATTTGGAAATGATCAGTTTATCTCAATGGTATTTTGTATGGTCTTATGTTTACAATGTTGTGAGTACCTTTATCTTGATTAGTTTGAGGATCGATTAGATGATAAGCATTAATTCCAACTAAAGCAGTTATTTTATAGGGTCCTTCATACAAATGAAAGAATTTGTGTGTCTCTTTTAATTGGGCGTTAGAAAGTGGTGATATTCTTAGCAACACTAAATCATCAACTGCCAGTGTAGTTATTTTTGAATGCTTACTTTCATGTTGTTGTTTGCAATGTTTACCTTTTGATTTCAACCTCTCCTTAGCTAGCAAGATTTTATATTCGTGTGTTTCATCATCTTTATCTGGTTTAGGTGTTTCGAATAGTTTGGCAATCCTTCTCTCTGGCTTCTCATTATAATGCAACTCTATTGGTGTGAAACCTGTGCTCTCGTGATAAGTTACGTTTAGCCATTCTTCAATCTGAGGAACTGCATTAACCCATGTGGTGGGTTTTTGTGAACAATACGCTCTAAACAAGCGACCTAATTCGCGCATGACCCTTTCTGAAGGATTCGACTGCGGGTGTCTGATCGATGAGTAAATTACCCGTACACCTAATGCCTCTAACGTGTTATTCCAAATGTTTGAAGTGTATTGTGTCCCATGATCTGAAAGTATTATATCAGGTTTTTGTACGTTTCTAATGTAATGTTCTACCTTTTGTGTTACTGCTTTTGCTGTGGCTTTGATCAACACATATAAACTGACTAATTTCGAGAATACGTCAAGAAAAACTAAAATGTATTGCGCACCTCGTTGTCCTCTAGGAAGAGGACCAAAAAGGTCAGTGGCTACAAGTTCGCCTGGTTTTTCCGGTAGTATAGGTGTAAACACGCCATGACAAGTGAACGGTGGTCTCTTAGTCCTCTGACAAAGATCGCAGGTAGCAATTAGTTTACGAATAGTCCTCGTTAGGTTTTTCCAGTAAAATAACTCTGATATTGCAGCTATACATTTAACTGAGCCAAAGTGACCTAATTCCTCATGTGTGTTCCAAATGATGTCATTTATTAAACAAGTGGGTATGCATAACTTCCAGTTTGAGTCATTGTTAGGTTTATGAAATAGCTTTCCCTTAAAGAGTTTGAAATTATCTGTGAAACTTAAATTTTGTGTTTGTTCCAAATCGGTGATTATATGACTAAATTAAGCATCTTGTCTCTGCAATGTTTCTATGTTTTTGATTTGCTTAGAGAGTTTAGGATCAAAACGTTGAATAATTTTTGCGATAAGAATTTCTGCGTTTGGTTGTTCCGTTAACACTTCAGTATCATTGTCTTTTAAAGGATATCTGCTTAATGTATCAGCAACAATGTTTTCTTTACCTGGGCAGTATTGAATTTTGAAATCGAACTGTTGTAGAAACAATATCCATCGAGTAAGCCGACCCGAGAGTAGTTTACAATGTTTAAGGAATGTAATTGCTTTATGATCTGTTATTATCGTTAAATCAGCCCCCATGACAAACGTTCTGAACTTCGTTAAGCTCCATACTATACTCAAAAGTTCTTTCTCAGTAGTCATATAAGCTAATTCAGCTCCTTTCAATGTTCGAGAGGCGAATGAAATTACGTGTATATTACCTTCTTCATCAAGCTGATACAGCTGACTACCTATGCCATATTGACTTGCGTCACACTGTAAATACAACGGTTTTGTTAAATCTGGGTGTACCAACATAACGGATTGTACAAATAAATCTTTTACTTTATTGAAAGCTATGTCTAGCTCCGGTGTCCATTTCCACGTTACATCCTTACGGAGTGCGGATTCTAACGGTCGCGTTTCCTCTGCATAGCGCTGATAAAAACGTCTGTAATAGTTGACTAACCCTAGAAATGCCCTAAGTTGTTTCTGGTTTTTGGGTCTCGGCCAATTTTGAATGTTTGCTAACTTATTCGGATCTGGTGCTATTCCCTGTGGCGTTAAGATGTGGCCTAAAAATGGTACGGATTCTTGACAAAATTTAGACTTATGAATATTGACAGTAATGTTGCATCGTTGTAGTGTTGCGAGTAAGCGCTCTAAATGTTCTAGATGTTCCTCAAACGTCTTGGATGAAACGAGCATATCATCGACATAGGTTGAAACAAAATCAACTAGTTCATTTCCGATAACTCTATCAATACACCTGGTAAACGCAGCCATACTAACATTCAAACCATACGGTAGTACTCGAAACTGATACACTCTCGAATTGAACATGAATGCTGTATATTTCCTACATTCAGGTGCTTAGGGTAAATGCCAGTAAGCAGCTGTTAAATCAATAGTGCTAAGCCATTTTACACCAACAAAACTTCTGAAGAATTTCTTCCGGTATACATGGCGATTCACGATCTGGTACTATCAGTTTATTGATTTTTCTGGCATCTAAACAAATGCGTACCCCACCGTCCTTCTTTATTACTACTACGATAGGATTTACATATGGGCTAGATGCTCGTTCAATGATTTTCCAATCTAACATTTTCTGTATTTGTCTCTCTACACTGACCTACACTTGTGTAGGCTCAATCTCTCTAAAAGGCGTTTGGGTATTAAGTGTAGCCAAGTGTAAGGCGTTTGTTTTACCTCAGTGCTACACAAAGTGTGCCGGCGGAAGCGTATGCTTCTGGTAGGGCCACCCTAGCCGGACTGGTCGAGGAGGAGAAGTCAGACGAAGTGCAGTCCACACCCCAATCCCCTTGAGGTTGGCGACCCGGAGGCATCCGCATATAAATGTCACTTCTTCCTCCATCCCAAGCTCCTGCCTATGGACTGCTACCTTATCGTGGTGGGCAGGTTTGCGTGCTTTGTTGATCCCGAGAGCTATGCCGGCGGAAGCGTATGCTTCTGGTAGGGCCACCCAAGCCGGACTGGTCGAGAAGGAGAAGTCAGACGAAGTGCAGTCCACACCCCAATCCCCGTTCCCCCCCACTGTCCCATTGAATATTTCTCCTCCCACTTGGCCCTGCCCTCCCTTGCTGGACACCCGTATGACGACTCACGCGACGTACAATGGATCTGATTCGGATGTGGCTTTATTCTTCATTATCATCTTTCTCATCATCATTATCACCCGCTCATCGTCTCGATTAGCCATCGTTGCATAAATATGAGACGTTAAGCCCCATCAATCAATCATTAAATATTTTTCTCGATTTGAAATACCTATGAAATAATGACTATGAAATAACATGTCTGTAGCATAAACAGGGACTAAGCTACAACAATTTTTGTGTACCGATAAATAAACGAGTAAAAATTGGAAATGTTTCGATTAACAATGTATGCAGTAAGAACTGAAACCCATGCCTCAAACTTCTTAGTCATGATAAGGCATCCTTTACGTATAATTAAGAATTGATTTGAAGCTTCCAGCACTTTTACTCATCAAAATGTCAGAGATTAAAAAAGTATGTAATAGTTGACGCTAGAGGAGGGAGCGACACGAACCTGCTTCCACAGTGTCTGTAACTCGACTACCCAGTAACTCGGCTGCCTGCTGATACCTCGGCTCGGCGGGGTGGGGGGATGTTAGTGTGGTCACATTGCGTCATATCAACAGCTGATAATGATTAAACAGTGTGCATATTTGATTGCGGGCTGGAATGGCCTTGTCAATCTCACACTCACCTGATGATGCCCGGTAAGGTGGTGATGACCTAAAATAGATTATGTTCGCCTAGCTCAGTCGGTTTCACACAATTACGGTAATTAACACTAACATACATTTGATAGGATCCACAGGATATCAGAAATTAATCAATCAAATTGTTTCCATGGACTGTATTAGCATATTATGAAACACAGCAACAACAACAACAACCTACTTGGGCCCAAAGTGATTTATAATGCTCAATCCCCTTATCAACTAATCCTTCAACCAAGTTGCCAAAATGTTAATATTAGTTTTTTTTAATCTTAATAACGTTACATGTTCGTAATATTACGAACGCATGTATAGGCTACCTAGCTAACTATGCTAACTATGTGTAGATTTGTTGTTGATTAGTGCATACTATATGCCTACAAGTGTTCTCACTCTTTTGTGAGTGAATATACAATTGTGTGAGTTTGTTGTGAATTCTGTTACTTTCAATACAAGTATTTGTTTAATACTGTAATGTCCATCGTTGAACACTTCTCTGTTTACAAAGATTTTAATGCAGAATTTGAAAGTTATTACCATTTTACTCGAATTAGGCAATGTCACCGTATATTCTAGTGTAATGAATAACACAACCTACCCTAACATCATTATACCTTTTCTAAGTGTACAAATTACATAATTGGAAGAGTAGCACAAAAATAACATACCTCAGTTGAGAACCTGAAATATCTTATTTAAACAACAGCCTTGTGAAGCGGTTTCTCTTGAACGTTACACTTTTGCGTTTTACACCACTAACAACTAACAAGTACTGTACAGTAGTCTACGGTAACGAAGTGTGTGTCTTTGTCAGATTACTCCTGCCCAGGGACTGCCACCTTATCGTGGTGGGCAGGTTTGCGTGCTTTGTTGATCCCGAGAGCTATGCCGGCGGAAGCGTATGCTTCTGTTAGGGCCACCCAAGCCGGACTGGTCGAGGAGGAGAAGTCAGACGAAGTGCAGTCCACACCCCAATCCCCTTTCCCCCCCACTGTCCCATTGAATATTTCTCCTCCCACTTGGCCCTGCCCTCCCTTGCTGGACTCCCGTATGACGACTCACGCGACGTACAATGGATCTGATTCGGATGTGGCTTTATTCTTCATTCTCATCTTTCTCATCTTCATTATCACCCGCTCATCGTCTCGATTAGCCATCGTTGCATAAATATGAGACGTTAAGTCCCATTAATCAATCAATCAGTCAGATTACTTATATACCGGTACAGAACATTTATAATACGAACCAATAATTCCGTATTCCGAATTCCGACTACTCACTAGTCACAAGAGGTCACACACGGGTGAGCGGCCCTTTTCCTGCGATGTGTGTGACTCTAGGTTTGCACATAGTGGCCCCCTCACTAGACACAAGAGAACACACACGGGTGAGAAGCCCTTTTCCTGTGATGTGTGTGACGCTAGGTTCAGTGATAGTAGCAACCTCACTAGTCACAAGAGAACACACACGGGTGAGAAGCCCTTTGCTTGTGATGTGTGTGACGCTATGTTCAGTGATAGTAGCAACCTCAGTAGTCACAAGAGAACACACACGGGTGAGAAGCCCTTTGCTTGTGATGTGTGTGACGCTGGGTTCAGTAATAATGGCAACCTCACTAGACACAAGAGAACACACACGGGTGAGAAGCCCTTTGCTTGTGATGTGTGTGACGCTATGTTCAGTGATAGTAGCAACCTCAGTAGTCACAAGAGAACACACACGGGTGAGAAGCCCTTTGCTTGTGATGTGTGTGACGCTGGGTTCAGTAATAATGGCAACCTCACTAGACACAAGAGAACACACACGGGTGAGAAGCCCTTTGCTTGTGATGTGTGTGACGCTAGGTTCAGTTATAGTGGCAACCTCACTAGACACAAGAGAACACACACGGGAAGCCCTTTGCCTGTGATGTGTGTGACGCATGTATAGGCATTCGTAATATTCCTGGGGTTCCGGGTTATTCACGTATTGTAGATCGAGTTGATGATGGTGGTAGGATGGTCTTTGTTACGTGAAAGATGTCGTATTCCTTCGATTGGTTTCTTTACGGCTTGAAGATCTAGTTGATGGTGATTACGGAAAGATGATTGTTAATTGAATGTTACCGATTGATTAGTGTTGATGGTTTTTAACACATTGAGGTGTTATGTTTACGTTGACGCTGACAGTTCACACACGAATTAAAGCCACAACTTAAATATTTGACGATTGTACTGACGCTGACATTTCACACACTTGACTTAAAACAATTCAAAACATTTGATGATGATGCGGATGCTGACTTTCACACACTTGACTTAAAACAACAACTTAACATTTGACGATAATTAGCCACTCGAGGCAATGTGGTAATATAAGCACATCTACGCAACTGACCGCATCTCCATTTTTGTTGGCAGGAGGTTGCCTCCGTACGTTCGACTCTCGACACTCTCCTCGACTCTCTCTCCACTCGGCACTCTCCACTCTGCACTCTCCCGCAAAACCTACCCGTTACTTAGTTTTGTATTCTCAAGGCTTTCTCAACACCCCCACTCCTCATTGAGGTGGTATACCCGGTTCAGGATTTGATGCGTCTCAACTATACGCTTGCCTGCCTTGGTTTCGGTTCCCCCTCTCCTTTTATTTATTAATCTCTGAACATTTTTCTAATCCTCCCTAGCTTCCAGAACAAACCTAACTGCGTAGCGCGGTTGCAAGATGCACCACGTAGGCCAGGCGCGCCATAATGTCTCGTGTCTAGTGAAGCGAATATTAATCCCAATGATATTTTGTTCCCGTGTTAAAAGCTATGCCAAAATTGTATACTGAAATCCAAATTACTCCCTTATTAATGATCAGATTCGGTTCACCCAATGCTGGTACTGTAAGTAGACATGTCCTCTGGCGATTGGTTAACTTTTGATTGCCGAAGAACTTCGTTAATTACTTTTAATTAGTTTAAATACGTATTGTTTAGGTTCATATTTGTTCTAGTCTTAAATTGTTATTGAGGTTGTTTTTATAAGCTAACTGAAGGCTTGATTAATAGTTTCTGATAGTTAAACATACTCAATGACTACCGATTAACAGTTTACTTGAATTAATTACATGTATTTGCATACCATTTGCTTATACGTAGTCAAAATGGACGGTGAGCCAGCCGTACTGTTACAGCTTTAATGCCTAGGCCTAGCCGTAGCTTATTTTATCCTATAATATTGAAGATAAGTTCAGAGTCCAGGCCTACCTTGTCTCTCCAAGTGGTCGCGTTTGTCCTCTTGTTGTTGATTATTGTGGAGTGCCTATTGACAGCTGTGACGTGCTAAAATCAGCAGGTGCACACCACTCGGCAGGCCTGACGCACTTACCGGGCCGGACCGACTCAGAGGAGATGGGGGGTGGGCTAAGTGGCGACTCGTCTTCAGCAGGTCCACACCACTCGGCAGGCCTGACGCACTTACCGGGCCGGACCGACTCAGAGGAGATGGGGGGTGGGCTAAGTGGCGACTCGTCTTCAGCAGGTCCACACCACTCGGCAGGCCTGACGCACTTACCGGGCCGGACCGACTCAGAGGAGATGGGGGTGGGCTAAGTTGCGACTCGTCTTCAGCAGGTCCACACCACTCGGCAGGCCTGACGCACTTACCGGGCCGGACCGACTCAGAGGAGATGGGGGGTGGGCTAAGTGGCGACTCGTCTTCAGCAGGTCCACACCACTCGGCAGGCCTGACGCACTTACCGGGCCGGACCGACTCAGAGGAGATGGGGGTGGGCTAAGTTGCGACTCGTCTTCAGCAGGTCCACACCACTCGGCAGGCCTGACGCACTTACCGGGCCGGACCGACTCAGAGGAGATCGGGGGTGGGCTAAGTTGCGGGACGTTCGAAACACTCGATCATCCGACGCTATGAAGAGGGGTCCCATTGGCTCTGGCCAGCCTTCAGAACATGTGAGACGACCGGAATATCACTAGGGGCCAGCCAAGTGGATTCCCAGCCGTCACACTCCCCCCCCACAACACCAGACTCCTCAAGCGTGTAACATTCAAGTATTAAATGGCTACGACAACGAGACGTGCCGTATAAGTCTCGTGAGGATATATTTGGTTTTAATCGGTTTGATAAGGTGTGGCCCAAAGGCCTCTAATCATTCGCTTGACGTTCGAAACACTCGATCATCCGACGCTATGAAGAGGGGTCCCGTTGGCTCTGGCCAGCCTTTAGAACATGTGAGACGACCGGAATATCACTAGGGGCCAGCCAAGTGGATTCCCAGCCGTCACACTCCCCCCTCCCCCCACAACACCAGACTCCTTAAGCGTGTAACATTCAAGTATTGAATGACTACGACAACAAGACGAACCGTATAAGTCTCGTGAGGATATATTTGGTTTTAATCGGTTTGATAAGGTGTGGCCCGAAGGCCTCTAATCATTCACTTTACCAGATAAGACTGGTAGTGTGCCCATTGCGCTAAGCAACTTTAGCAAGCTAAACGTTAAAAGCTTCTGATGTCGCTAGTTCATGTAGAATTTGCAGTAACTTTATGAACATGGAAGTTGACGGGTGGTCGAAATTGCCGAAAAATTTATTAAGAGCAGTCTTCAACCAACCAACGGGTCTCACCGACAACATTTAGGCGCTGTCCTGATTTATCAGCTGTATTGTTCCATACGTCGGGACCATAGAATAGAAGCCAAATTTTTGCCAAACGAACTTTACGCCAACCGCTTCAATGGAAGTGGTGTGGGGCAGCGCAAGGGCGCAGTGAAGTGTGGCGGTGTCCACAATGATGGCCACTCCACCATGTCCTCGTGCTGTGCGTGAACAAGCCCAGTGGTGTGGGGCAGCGCAAGGGCGCAGTGGAGTGTGGCGGTGTCCACAATGATGGCCACTCCACCATGTCCTCGTGCTGTGCGTGAACAAGCCCAGTGGTGTGGGGCAGGGCGCAGTGGAGTGTGGCGGTGTCCACAATGATGGCCACTCCACCATGTCCTCGTGCTGTGCGTGAACAAGCCCAGTGGTGTGGGGCAGAGCAAGGGCGCAGTGAAGTGTGGCGGTGTCCACAATGATGGCCACTCCACCATGTCCTCGTGCTGTGCGTGAACAAGCCCAGTGGTGTGGGGCAGAGCAAGGGCGCAGTGAAGTGTGGCGGTGTCCACAATGATGGCCACTCCACCATGTCCTCGTGCTGTGCGTGAACAAGCCCAGTGGTGTGGGGCAGAGCAAGGGCGCAGTGAAGTGTGGCGGTGTCCACAATGATGGCCACTCCACCATGTCCTCGTGCTGTGCGTGAACAAGCCCAGTGGTGTGGGGCAGAGCAAGGGCGCAGTGAAGTGTGGCGGTGTCCACAAGGATGGCCACTCCACCATGTCCTCGTGCTGTGCGTGAACAAGCCCAGTGGTGTGGGGCAGAGCAAGGGCGCAGTGAAGTGTGGCGGTGTCCACAATGATGGCCACTCCACCATGTCCTCGTGCTGTGCGTGAACAAGCCCAGTGGTGTGGGGCAGAGCAAGGGCGCAGTGGAGTGTGGCGGTGTCCACAATGATGGCCACTCCACCATGTCCTCGTGCTGTGCGTGAACAAGCCCAGTGGTGTGGGGCAGAGCAAGGGCGCAGTGGAGTGTGGCGGTGTCCACAATGATGGCCACTCCACCATGTCCTCGTGCTGTGCGTGAACAAGCCCAGTGGTGTGGGGCAGAGCAAGGACGCAGTGGAGTGTGGCGGTGTCCACAATGATGGCCACTCCACCATGTCCTCGTGCTGTGCGTGAACAAGCCCAGTGGTGTTGGGCAGAGCTAGGGCGCAGTGGAGTGTGGTGGTGTCCACAATGATGGCCACTCCACCATGTCCTCGTGCTGTGCGTGAACAAGCCCAGTGGTGTGGGGCAGCGCTAGGGCGCAGTGGAGTGTGGCGGTGTCCACAATGATGGGTACTCCACCATGTCCTCGTGCTGTGCGTGAACAAGCCCAGTGGTGTGGGGCAGAGCAAGGACGCAGTGGAGTGTGGCGGTGTCCACAATGATGGCCACTCCACCATGTCCTCGTGCTGTGCGTGAACAAGCCCAGTGGTGTGGGGCAGAGCAAGGGCGCAGTGGAGTGTGGCGGTGTCCACAATGATGGCCACTCGACCATGTCCTCGTGCTGTGCGTGAACAAGCCCAGTGGTGTGGGGCAGAGCAAGGGCGCAGTGGAGTGTGGCGGTGTGGCCACTCCACCATGTCCTCGTGCTGTGCGTGAACAAGCCCAGTGGTGTGGGGCAGCGCAGTGGAGTGTGGCGGTGTCCACAATGATGGCCACTCCACCATGTCCTCGTGCTGTGCGTGAACAAGCCCAGTGACGTGGGGCAGCGCAGTGGAGTGTGTCGGTGTCCAATTTGATGGCCACTCCACCATGTCCTCGTGCTGTGCGTGAACAAGCCCAGTGGTGTGGGGCAGAGCTAGGGCGCAGTGAAGTGTGGCGGTGTCCACAATGATGGCCACTCCACCATGTCCTCGTGCTGTGCGTGAACAAGCCCAGTGGCGTGGGGCAGAGCAAGGGCGCAGTGGAGTGTGGCGGTGTGGCCACTCCACCATGTCCTCGTGCTGTGCGTGAACAAGCCCAGTGGTGTGGGGCAGCGCAAGGGAGCAGTGAAGTGTGGCGGTGTCCACAATGATGGCCACTCCACCATGTCCTCGTGCTGTGCGTGAACAAGCCCAGTGGTGTGGGGCAGAGCAAGGGCGCAGTGAAGTGTGGCGGTGTCCACAATGATGGCCACTCCACCATGTCCTCGTGCTGTGCGTGAACAAGCCCAGTGGTGTGGGGCAGAGCTAGGGCGCAGTGGAGTGTGGCGGTGTCCACAATGATGGCCACTCCACCATGTCCTCGTGCTGTGCGTGAACAAGCCCAGTGGTGTGGGGCAGAGCAAGGGCGCAGTGAAGTGTGGCGGTGTCCACAATGATGGTCACTCCACCATGTCCTCGTGCTGTGCGTGAACAAGCCCAGTGGTGTGGGGCAGCGCAAGGGAGCAGTGAAGTGTGGCGGTGTCCACAATGATGGCCACTCTACCATGTCCTCGTGCTGTGCGTGAACAAGCCCAGTGGTGTGGGGCAGAGCAAGGGCGCAGTGGAGTGTGGCGGTGTCCACAATGATAGCCACTCTACCATGTCCTCGTGCTGTGCGTGAACAAGCCCAGTGGTGTGGGGCAGAGCAAGGACGCAGTGGAGTGTGGCGGTGTCCACAATGATGGCCACTCCACCATGTCCTCGTGCTGTGCGTGAACAAGCCCAGTGCTGTGGGGCAGAGCAAGGGCGCAGTGGAGTGTGGCGGTGTCCACAATGATAGCCACTCTACCATGTCCTCGTGCTGTGCGTGAACAAGCCCAGTGGCGTGGGGCAGAGCTAGGGCGCAGTGAAGTGTGGCGGTGTCCACAATGATTGCCACTCTACCATGTCCTCGTGCTGTGCGTGAACAAGCCCAGTGGTGTGGGGCAGAGCAAGGGCGCAGTGAAGTGTGGCGGTGTCCACAATGATGGCCACTCCACCATGTCCTCGTGCTGTGCGTGAACAAGCCCAGTGGCGTGGGGCAGCGCAAGGGCGCAGTGGAGTGTAGCGGTGTCCACAATGATGGCCACTCCACCATGTCCTCGTGCTGTGTGTGAACAAGCCCAGTGGTGTGGGGCAGAGCAAGGGCGCAGTGGAGTGTGGCGGTGTCCACAATGATTGCCACTCTACCATGTCCTCGTGCTGTGCGTGAACAAGCCCAGTGGTGTGGGGCAGAGCAAGGGCGCAGTGGAGTGTGGCGGTGTCCACAATGATGGCCACTCCACCATGTCCTCGTGCTGTGCGTGTTTGACCCGGTCGAGGGGGACGATCGGCTCGGAATACCGTATTATTTGCCATGATGAATTGGTCTTCTGCGCGCAGGTGAGTTTTTGAGAGAAGCATGACCTGCATTTTGTGTTGTGGCCTGAGTTCTCTTAGTTCCTTCAGTGACGTTGCGTTCTGGCTGCGAGCTGTGCGTGTACTGTGCGTCCGCGGCCGATCGGCGTGTTTCGAGCGCTCTGATTGGTCGAAGGTATGGTCAATGACGTGCGCTCTCTAGCTCGGCTGCCTGGGTATAAAACGTGGCCAAAACTCGACGGATTAGCACTGCGCCGGCTAACCGAGTACACAAGCACAGTCATGCCTTGGTACACCTCGTGGCGCATAGCAATCAATCCCGCCAAAACTACAGCCACCCTGTTCTCAAGAAGAAAGGCGAAGAACCCTGCGTCTCCATTCACGCTACGAGGACGCGTCGAGCCTCCATTACAAATACATGGAACAACAGTCCCGTGGACAAAAACAAGCAACTGTCTAGGGGTAACTCTAGATAGCAAACTCCTTTGGAGAGAACACATCAGCAAAGTCAGCGCGAAAACATCATGCAAAGTAGGAGCCCTGCGCTCCCTCCTACTGTCTACTTCCTTGACCACAAGATCGAAAATACAACTCTACAAGATGGCGCTTCGGCCCACTTTCACGTATGCAGCGCCGGTCTGGGCAGGGACAGCGGACACCAATCTGCTACCGCTCCAACGCCTACAAAATAGAATACTTCGCCAAATCGCCCGAGCGCCGCGCTCTACTCCGATTCGTGAACTCAACGACCAGCTTGTTGTGGACAACGTCCTCCCGCATTTACACAAGCTCTCCAAGAGGTTCTACGAATGAGCCGGGACATCAAAACATCTAATCGTTGCCAACCTTGCAGCAATAACAGTCCACCCGTCGGACAAGTACAGGCGCCCGATCGCCTCACAAGGAGAACCAGACACGAGACCACCGCGGAAACGCATCAAACTGGCCTAGCAGCATCACCGGTATCATAGAGATACACCCAAGCGCCCATAGTGAGCGCAACTCGCAACAATCAAGAGACCATATCCACTACCCAGTCATTGGTCGATGGCCGCATAAATGGCCGGTACCGATACTAGTGCACCAACTGGTCACACTAACAAAGACAAAACGAAGACGGCGGCTCAGATGAACGCTGAACGTCGTTGAGGAAAGATGTGTGCTCACGATCCCTGGATTTTCCGACTTTGGCGCGCGGCTGTAAGAAAGCGAGGACTCCGGCTGGTTTGCCAAGTCCGCCGGGAGTTTGTTTGTCTTACGCACAAATTACTCGCGTCTGTCCGTGTGTGGGCGCTCGTATATTCTCCTTCCTTTCCTCGCGGGTGATCTTGAGCTTGCCCCTTTCCTCCAAACAGCCCCCAATTTCATCTTCATTATTACCCACTCATCGTCTTGATTAGCCAAGTTGCAAACATATAATACGTAAAGCCCAAATATCAATCAACCCTTGAACGTTGGCGGCTATGGTGGAGGCGACGGCGGGAACTAGCCCTCCATTGTGCAGTCTGCAAGTTCTCGGCGCGTCGCCAGCGGCTTCGGCGTTTTATCCTATAGCGTCATCACGCGAGAGCTCGTGTCGTCGACGAAGTTGTTGTTCGCGGCCTACGGGGAGAAATGCACGCGGGTTTGCTACTTGTGCGTTAGTGGTGCAAGTCCTCCCGACAAATTGACTCTTTCGTGAAGTGTGCGGCGGCTAGAAAAATAGCGTTCGCGCTGGGACGGTGTTTGCTTAGTCACAAGGTTTGACGTTCAATGTATTCGTTAGAGCGCCTACATTTGGCGGCTTCGGCTAATAACCCTGCTCAAGGACTGCTACCTTATCGTGGTGGGCTGGTTGGCGTGCTTTGTTGATCCCGAGAGCTATGCCAGCGGAAGCGTATGCTTCTGGTAAAGCGATCTAGACTGGTCTGGGAGAAGTCAGAAGAAGTGCGGGCCACACCCTTATCCCCTTTCCTCCCCTTTTCCCTTTCCTCACGTGCCCTCGTACATGCCCTCCTACTTGCTCATTTCCTCCAAAGAGCCCTCAATTTAATCTTTTTTATCCCCCACTCATCGTCTCGATTAGCCATTGTTGCAAAATTACGAGACGTTAAGCCTCGTTACTTAATCACGACTCCCGCTATATATAAGGACCCGAACCGGAAGACGTCATATGACCTAAGCTGTCGAGTACGTCGCTAAACACCACTAATCATCATGATCACCATCCCAAACTTCCCAGTTTTGCAGCTTGCTTGATCTTCAAATCACAATTCTGATCGATCAAACCTCGAAAGTATGTTGTGCTACCCGACCCGATTTTTCCGGGCATAATTTACGGCCCCACCCGACTTCGGGTAAATTTTGTTATCCAAATTATACCCGTTCTTCGGGTACCCGCACACTATCTAAACTCTAGTGGGTGGACTACAATTTATTATCTTTTCTCTAGACAAAATTATCTAGATAATAATTTTATATTTTATCATTCATCCAGCTATAACTTTAAACAATATATAATATTTATCTTATCTTGTTTAGGCTACAGGTACAACAGAAAATACTCGTACCAATTGCTCTTCTTTTTTCTTTCGAAAAACCCTCAACGACACTTTAGCTCGCTTTGTGCGTTTTCTCGCCCTTCCCGGATTTTTTTTCTTTTTATTGCCCATCGTGCGTGGCTCTGGCTGGAGTGTCCTGTGTCACTGACTGGACTCAGTGGACTGTCGGCTTGCAGAGGTAAATGGAGACTTTATGCAAAGTTCGTACGAAATAGTTCCCGACGAGACCATTCCCGTCGCTACCGATACAGATAGTACACTCTATGATCAGTACAAGAAAGATAATATATCCGCACTCAAGTTTTAACCATGTCCAAGTAAAGTATACAATGAAATGTAGTAGACCACTATTAACACCTACCTACATAAATTTACTTATTCTATTTGTGTTTCATATGGACAAGTTTGAATGATTCATTGATCCTTGTACTTACGTCTAGGCTTTCAGCCATGGTAGGGCGTAACACGTTTCCTTGTGGTGTTCACCGTAGTCCCAGGTGAGCTCAACCCCTGCAGGAATGTACTCGGAGACTGTGAAGTAAGCCAAAGGCACTCCGTCTACTGAGAGTACTCGTGGCAAGATGTTTGGCTGCCTACGCGCATGGTTTAGCAACCTACCGTAATACGGGCTTTCAGCCATGGTAGGGCGTAACACGTTTCCTTGTTGTGTTCACCGTAGTCCCAGGTGAGCTCAACCCCTGCAGGAATGTACTCGGAGACTGTGAAGTAAGCCAAAGGCACTCCGTCTACTGAGAGTACTCGTGGCAAGACGTTTGGCTGCCTACGCGCATGGTTTAGCAACCTACCGTAATACGGGCTTTCAGCCATGGTAGGGCGTAACACGTTTCCTTGTCGTGTTCACCGTAGTCCTAGGTGAGCTCAACCCCTGCAGGAATGTACTCGGAGACTGTGAAGTAAGCCAAAGGCACTCCGTCTACTGAGTACTCGTGGCAAGACGTTTGGCTGCCTACGCGCATGGTTTAGCAACCTACCGTAATACGGGCTTTCAGCCAGGGTAGGGCGTAACACGTTTCCTTGTCGTGTTCACCGTAGTCCCAGGTGAGCTGAACCTCTGCTGCGATATACTTGGAGGCTGTGAAGTAAGCCAAAGGCACTCCGTCTAGTAAGTAATGATTTTGTGGCTATCCCATCACAATTCTCCTCAACTTCAGATCTCTAAAAGAAACCTTCCCATTTCGACCAAGCCAGTTGATCTCGAGGCACACTTCAGCAGTCAGTCAGATTTTCAGAACGCTCCAGGTAGTCTCCTTCACACTTTACTACCACGTGTCTTCCAAAGTAAGTGGTCTGTACAATAAAGAAACGAATAAGTTATGTATTATTATATTGCACATATGGAGATGAAGTGGGTTTAACATATCGAGATATAATGTACACAAGCTCTAAGATTGTAACTTACACCGCCATCTTGTAAAAAAATTATATGTTTATTATAAAGTTTTTTTTTGTAAGAGAAATATAATATGATATGCAAATGATTTGTTTGATTTATTGAAAAAAAAAATCATCTGGCAAAGCACAGCGTTTCCGTAGTAATAAAAATAATAATAATAACACAAATGTATTATATACATATTTGTAAACGTGATTGATTGATTGTATAAAAATTGTTATTTACACTCACACGGGCTTTGACGTAAACAAACAATGAATAAGAACCAACGCCTACTTCCGTCGCTTGTAATGTAGCATGTAGCAAGGTTTGTTACCGTCTAAAATGTAACAAGTGCATCAGTTCATCTTCAAACAAGGCCTAACATGAATTTGGTTTGGTTGTTTGGTAGTTAGGCACCATGCAGGCACCATGCATTTATAAGAATTAGTATTTATTTTCAATGCCCAAAGTAGGCCTAGAGTCCTTTTAACCTTGCAAAATTTTCTCTTAAAGGTTCGGTTCGAAGCCAAAATTCAAGGTCTACACAACCTATATAATGCATAACCAATATTAATTATTTATGCTAGAACACAGAAACAGAACAGGCAGAAACTAAGTTAACCCTACCCATTTCTTTATCTGTTGGCGATTTTCCTGCAAATTGTTTTCAAATGCCCAAAGATCATCCAATGACTTCAAAGGAAACTTCTCACATTCCTCATTCAAATGGTTCTCAACGGAGTTGTTTCCATTTCCCTTCATAAGGGCATCTTACATGCTGCTGCAATGCAACACCTGTTTTTGCAATTCCACATTCTTCACCAACAAGAGACGTACGACAGGATCTAGGGAGAAAAGGAAAAATTAAAAACCGTTAATACACAAAATAATGTTCTATAGTATGTGTATAGGCCTGTGCAGTAGAACACCCTAACAAATGTAGTTCTAATTAATCGACGTTATCGCACATTTTAAAAATGTATGATTTTGGATATAAATCCTTTAACAAAACTCTTTTGTACGAAAATCTCATTTAGGTCCAATTCACCAAACTTTTTAATAAGACGATTTACTAATCTCAGATGTTAACCGTGGTTTCAACAAACATAATCATACATAATTCATAAAAAATGCATGGTCGCAGAACTTTAGGTGAAGATAGCATTTTAAATGTTGGGGCCACCCAAGTTGAGCGCAAATAGACACTCCGCTGTATTTGCGGCGCAAAATGGCGTCGATCGGAAATATCTCTACGATTTGGCCTGACGCATTGAAACTAGACCTCCTTCTAACTCTATGATATGACATTCTACCGTATTTTGTTATGAAAACATTTATTCGTTAACTATATTGTAACTTGTTAACTTCATGAACGATGTTGCCACAAATCTATGATTTTCAACTAACATCGAAGTTTGTGGATGTTCCACGTTTCAACTTGATGCGAGTCTCCAAAGATTTCGTGAGACACAACAGTGGCAGTGTCAGTTGGCATTGGCCCACATTTACCACAGGTATAACAGAAAATACTCTTACCAATTGCTCTTCTTTTTTCTTTTGAAAAACCCTCAAGGACACTTTTGCACGCTTTGTTCTTTTTCTTGTTCGTCCCGGATTTCTAACTTTTTTGTTAGCCATCGTGCGACGTGGCTCTGGCTGGAGTGTCACTGACTGACTGTCGGCTTGCAGAGGTAGATGGTGACTTTATGCAAAGTTCGTACGAAATAGTTCGCGACAAGACCATTCCCGTCGCTACCGCCCAAGCTCAATTAGTGAGTTCTATACGACAACAGCCAAAAGAGTGGTCAATGGGAAAAAGACGCGCCATGTTTCGTGCAAGCCCGCAGTTTGTTCACAGGTAGTTAGCCGGCTATGCACTATGCAGCCCGGGAGACAAGTTGTAGTACTTTCTTCTAGGCCCTACAAGGCTATGGTTTTATTGACGTAACATCTACTACTGTTATTCCATTGCTACGGTAATACCACCGTCAGACGCGTAATGAACGGGGCTATGGTCCACTATATTGCTACTATATAGGTGTGTCAAAAGAGCCCACACTAGGCCTACTAGAACGCATACTAAATCAAAGTCATTAAGATTTGTAATTTCAAGGCCCTAGCTATGGGTGCTGCTACTGTTATTCCATGGCTACGGGTATACCACCGTCAGACTCGTAGTGAACTGGGCTACGATCCACTTTATTGCCAATATGTGGTACTGGCTAATGAGCCCACACTAATACTATGTTCACACTAGGCTCGCTTACAGCAGTTAAGCCACTAACTTCTGTTAAGAATGTAATGTGAACGTAACGCAGTTAGCCCTAACTGACATCAAGCACTAACTGCGTTTGGCGAACGTAGTTAGCGGGTAACTTAGATCAATTTGCCACTGCCTTGTTGAAAATACATACATGTTTTCAAAAGATACCAGGCGTTGAGCAACACCGAATGACAACAATTGAACAAATAAATTGAACTGATTGACAAACCATCAGGTGTCAAAATAATAAAATTGCAAACCATAGAAATTAGCAATAGTAACTGCTCGCCATTTAAAACTTTTAATGATAGACAACGACTAAATGAAAGTTTTGTATGTGTATTTGTTTGTTTTTTGTTTTGTTTTCCAGATGAAATTTTTTTTTGACAGCTTGTTGATTGTCCATAGATTCAATTCATTTGTTTCATTGTTGTCTTTTGGTGTTGCTAGTTGGTGTGACAGTTCCTTGGTAGGCCTAGGCTATTCCGCTATTTCATTTTATTCGTCGTACGTTAGTAAAATTCGTGAAGCTATGGATTCCTCGTGTTCGGGAGGTATTGCAGAGAAGGCAGAAAAGGTGTTGAAGAGACACAAAATACTCTTTTTGTTCTTCAAACGGCATGTTTTTATTACTTCAACCACAGACAGTACAAAACAAAACACGTATTTCAAACAGAGCCAAAAGCCGTGCACAACCTTATATATCATCATAAAATCACTAGATATACAACCGCGGTGGCTGTGCATGACGTCACACACTGCTCATACATCGATTCCAGTGTGAACAGTTGACACAGGATCACACAAATATATCGAACGACCTTGAACGTCGCTAACCGCTGTTAGCCTTAACTGCTGTTAGCGAGCCTAGTGTGAACATAGTATAAGCGTACTAGAACACACCGTAAACCAACGGCATTGCGGTAACAATTTCTAAGCCCCTTCTTTTACATCGCCGCACTTAGTGACCACATGGGAACGTTTTGTGTACGGTTCCATGGTTACGGAGCCAACTCCTCCCCTAGCACGTGACTTGCAGTGCTGCTATCTGGCGGGGCTCGTTCGACTTTTGGCGATCAGTTCGAATGGCGAGAAAAAAATGTTTGTCGCGAGGTACATTTTCTCTCGGAAAAATCTCTTTTCAACCCTTAATATGTGTTATCGTGTTGTGGAAAGTGTTTAGGGTCCTAGCTGGGTGTTAGCTGGTCACGTGAGTGTCTCTTCATTTTCAATTTACGTTGATTATAACCCGTCGGACTTGTCGATAAAATGTGCAAAAGCGTATTCTCAGCTTCACGCAAAAATTATGTCTGATGGTTTTATTAAAAAATCATGGATAACCTCGAACTTTATGTTAACTTCTATGGATATTCTTTCAAGAACACTTCTTGTCGTAGTTGTTATGTGAAAATCCAGAAATTAAAAACCAACCCCGACTGGGAATCGAACCCAGGTCTCCCACTTGCCGGGTGGGCGCCATAACCCCTAGACCACCGGGACCGGTAATTCAATGACTGGATGTAGAGCATTAAGATAGTATGTGGCGGTGGAACAACACTGCAACGCTATGGTTGCACTTGAGTTGACCAGCCACACATATATATTATTTAATGCGTAGCGTGACGTAAGCTTGATCGATGAGATATCTATGGATATTCTTTCAAGAACACTTCTTGTCGTAGTTGTTATGTGAAAATCCAGAAATTAAAAACCAACCCCGACTGGGAAGTCTTTCCCAGTCGGGGTTGGTTTTTAATTTCTGGATTTTCACATAACAACTACGACAAGAAGTGTTCTTGAAAGAATATCCATAGATATCTCATCGATCAAGCTTACGTCACGCTACGCATTAAATAATATATATGTGTGGCTGGTCAACTCAAGTGCAACCATAGCGTTGCAGTGTTGTTCCACCGCCACATACTATCTTAATGCTCTACATCCAGTCATTGAATTACCGGTCCCGGTGGTCTAGGGGTTATGGCGCCCACCCGGCAAGTGGGAGACCTGGGTTCGATTCCCAGTCGGGGTTGGTTTTTAATTTCTGGATTTATGTTAACTTGTTCCCTATTTCGTGCTAACAGTTCTCTTTCATCACAGAACTTCGCTCCGGCTTGCAAGATATTCCGAAATTAACAGTTAACCTCTAGCATAGCGGCTGGTGAAACATCCTCACTTATAGTTTTAGTTAAAGGAATCTTTACTTTGGTGCCGAACAGCTCTGCAATGGTATTTCCATTTTTGTACTGCTCTCGTTGTAGTTGGGAAGGAATTCCCATACTTGTGGTTTCATCTGTTTTTGACGTAGTGACGTGATGGTTTACGAAGTATTCTACGGCAGCTTTATGTTTGCTTTACGGTTGATGTTTTTAAATGTCTGATATTTCTTTGTTAGGCTAAAATGAAAACAATTATGAGTGTAGGTGTAGGAGAAAATGCGTCATTTTAAAGCCCTGTCAGACGATCGAGAAACTCGCGCGAGGGAGTTTAAAAAATGTCCACGTTGATTGATTTACTTGTCCTAACGAGTCAAGTTAACGAGCTCCGATCAAAACTCGTTACATTAACACGTGATCAGTGATACACGTACGACTTTATTGTCTTCTGCTATTATAAACTAATATTATATTAGTATTTAGTGCCTGCCCAGGAACTGCTACCTTAGCGTGGTGGGCAGGTTTGAGTGCTTTGATGATTCCTGGAGCTATGCCGGTGGAAGCGTATGCTTCTGGTAGGGCCACCCTAGCCGGACTGGACGAGGAGGAAAAGTCAGACAAAATGCAGTCCACATCTTCCCCACTCCCTTTTCCTCCCCCTTCCCTTTCCTCCCCGCCCTCCCACTGGCCCATTTCTTCCAAACATGCCCTATTTTTTCTTCATATCATGTTCATAGTTCACCTCTCATCGTCTCGATTAGCCAAGTTGCAAAAATAAGAGACGTTAAGCCCAGATATCAATCAACCTAGTTACATAGCTGTGAAGGTTTCTATGCAAGTAGTATAGACGGAGTAACTTTTATCCATATTTATTGTGACATAGAGAACCCATGTTATACATGATATAAAGTAACACTATAAGGCATCGACAGACTTACGTATACCCATCCGATGCTCCTTCTCTGGCTGGCGAGGCTCAACAGACAGCCCGTGACAGACCGCTGTTCCCACTACCACAGTGTAGGCCACGCCTACATACGTCACATGCACCGCCTTGTAACTATGTACATGTCACATCTCTCCTTCTTTATGGAATGAATATAATGTTATATTGAAGTATATAATAATATGTAATAACATAACATAACTGTATTAACATACCATAACTGTATTAACATAACATAACTGTATTACCATAACATTATTGCTTGATGTAAATACAGTAACAAATTATTATTATTCTTGTAAATTACAAATTTAGTTTTTCGGGAGCTCGAACCATCCGTCCGCTTCGGGTGATTAGTGTTTGAGTCTTGGGATCAGCCGTTGGACGAGGGCTGCTACCGCTTGGGTGGTGCCTTGGCTTCGTACCTGGGTTGTCCGGTACGGACTGTCCGCCTGGACTGCTTGGACTAGTAACACCATGACGTCGCAGTTGTCCCCACTCCGGTTCTTGTGAGTCTAGAACAAGCTCAGGAGAGGTAGTAGTAGGTGTAGGGATTTGTTGTACTGGAATCAGGTGGTATCGATTCCTTCGTATAGTTCCCTGGTTCGTAGACACTTGAAACGATCTTGGACCTTGGACTCCCGAGACTCTTCCGTATCTTTTTAAATCGGTAACGAACACTTTGTCACCTTCATACAATCTTGGCAGATTGCCTACAACCCGATGTTGTTGGTCGTAATACATCTTTTGTTTTTCTTTATTAAGATTATCTTGGTCACGAAATGATTTATTTACTTTTTCTGTATTGAAACTTTGAGGAATGGTAGGAAGTGTTGTTCTTATTTGTCTTCCCATTAATAACTCAGCAGGGCTGTGTCCTGAATCTAAAGGTGAGGCTCGATAAGCCAATAATCCTAAGTACGGATCTGAGGATTTCTTCAAAATTCTTTTCATCGTTTGCACGGTTCTTTCCGCTAGCCCATTACTTTTGGGATAACGTGGACTACTGGTACGGTGTTCAAACCCATAATCTTGCGAAAACTGTTTAAAGGCCATAGATTTGAATTGGGGACCGTTGTCGGAAACGACCTTCTCAGGCACTCCGAACCTTGCAAAAATGGACCGTATTTTGTCAATCACGAAATCTGTTTTAGTTGTTGTTAGGTGGATCACCTCCGGAAATCTCGAATAGTAGTCCACTACAACTAAATAATTTATTCCTCTTATTTCAAACAAATCCATTCCCACTTGTTGCCATGCGCGATCTGGTAACTTAGATGCGACCATAGGTTCTGGATGATTATTGCGTAGCTCGATACATGCATTGCAATTCGTGACTAAAGTAGTGATATCGTTATTTATTTTTGGCCACCAAACTGATCTTCGTGCTCTTTCCCTGCACTTATTTATACCCAAATGTCCCTCATGTATTTTACTTAAAATCCCTTTCCTCATGGCTACAGGAATGTAGAGTTGACGATCGTGCACAAGAAGACCCGATATGACCACAAGCGAGTTTTGCTCAGAATAGAATGGTAAACAATCATAGTCCACATTATATTTTTCTGGCCAGCCCTTTAGCACATACCGTTTTAGCTTTTGTGTTGTTGCATCTTCCTCTTGTCCCTGTCGTATTTCCTGTAGTTTGGGGTCGGTTAGGGGCAGTTCGTTACACAGCTCCATCGCTGCAATTTCTGCTTCTTCTGCTAATGTCTCCTGGTCCGCCGATGCTTCCTGGATCGGTGTCCTCGATAGCGCGTCTGCTGCATATAAGTATTTGCCTGGAACGTGTGACATGGTGTATGAAAACCGCATCAACCGCATTCTCATTCGTTGGATTCTTGGAGTCAATGCATTTAGTGGTTTATTACACAAAAGAGATAACAATGGTTTATGGTCTGTACATATATGAAATGTTTTCCCTAATAAGTAGTGTTCGAACTTAGAACATGCCCACTCGATTCCTAAGCCCTCTTTCTCGATTTGCGCCCATCGGGCTTCTGTTTCTGTGAGAGATCGGGAGGCATATGCAATGGGTTTCCACGATTTATCGTCTTCTTCTTGCTCTATTAAAGCTCCCAGTCCGAAAGAAGATGCGTCCGATGTTACTCGATGGTTCTTGTTGGGATCATAGTACCCTAGGGTTGGTGCTGACGTTAAACGATTTTTTATTTCCGTAAACGCTGATTCCTGTAGTTTATCCCATACGAACGTATTGTCTTGGCGCAATAAATCTCGAATTGGTTTTGTCACTTCGGATAGGTTTGGTATAAATTTCAAAACATAGTTGGTCATTCCCAACAGTCTTTTCACTTCCGTTACGTTTGTTGGCGGTTTCATCCTCCTTATAGCTTCTGTTTTGTCCGGATCGATATGTATGCCATCCTCATTCAGGACATGACCTAAGAATTTCACGGTTTTAGTTTTGAACATGCATTTGGATTCATTTAAGGTAAGTCCTGCTTGTGCTATTCTTTTAAGAACGGTTTTCAAACGTTGGTCATGTTCATGTTCGGTAGCTCCGAACACGATTATATCATCGATCAAACAAATAACTCCTTCTAGTCCTTCCAAGATTTGCATCATTCTTCTCACAAATACCTCTGGTGCTGAAGTAATCCCAAATGGTACTCTTTGGAACATAAAACGACCAAAGGGTGAAAGGAAAGTTGTTAATCGGGCCGATTCCTCCGATAGTCGAATCTGCCAAAAACCCGTGTTTGCGTCAAGTTTCGTAAAGTATTTAGCACCTGTCAATTTGGCTAACGTTTCATCTACCGATGGCATTTGCAACCTTTCTCTTAGTACGTGTTTATTCAACTCCGTTAGGTCTACGCATACTCGAACTTGGTTACGCGCCTTCGGAACCACGACCATCCCGGCACACCACTCTGTTGGTTCTTCAACCTTGACGATAACTCCCAGACTCTCCATCCTTTCTAACTCCTTCTTTACTCTGGGTAGTAATGGTAAAGCTACTCTTCTTGGTGTAGTTATCGCATATGGTTGTGCACCGGGTTGAAGTTTGATCTCATATTCCCCTTGTATTAAGCCTAAACCTTTAAAGAGCTCAGGGAATTCTTCATTTATCTCTTTTCCTACAGTTCCTTTAGGATTGACTGACTGTATTGCGTTTATCCGGGATAACAAATGTAACTCTTCTATTTCTGGTCTTCCTAACAATGGATCTACCAGTCCCTTTACCACAAATATATTCCGTTCCGTTTTATAGGCTTTGTATTCTATCTTAGCTAACACTTGACCCTTGACCTCCAAGGCCGTTCTGCCAGGCCCCGTCAGTCTTTTGGATGGCGGTAAAAGTTTCGTTCCCTTCATCTGTACTAAGTACCTTTCCGGTATCACACTGACGTCTGCACCCGTATCGAGTTTAAATTTAATTGGAACCCCATTCACCAATACTTCTACTTGCCATGGATTTGATCTTGTCCCTCGATCGGTAATTGATCCTAGGAAGGCTTCGGCCCCTTCTTCCTCCTCAGCATCTATAGCTCTTATGTTTTTAGAGTAACACTGGGATATATAGTGGCCCTTCCTATTACAGAGTGGCATGTAGCATCCTTAGCTGGACATTTTGAGACTGAATGTTTAGGAGAAAATCCACACCTTGTGCATTTATCTTTGTTTCCTTTCGAGGAATATTGACTATTGTCATTCTTATTAGAACCCCTATCACTGGATTTATTACCACTTTGTGGTTTGTTCCTAGACCAAGTCTTCTTAGGCCTACCTTGGTGGTTTGTGCCTATTGCATCCAAATTTGCCTGTCTATCGCGCTCTGGGCGGAGTTCACTTTGTTGGGCTTTAATTGTTTCACTATGCCGAATCCTATTAATAGCTTTCGAAAGAGTGAGGTCGCGATCCATTTGTAACTGTTCTGATAGTTTATCATCCTTGATCCCTATCACGAGTCGGTCGCGTATCATTTCCTCTTCTACTGCACCGTATTCACAGCCTTCTACTAAACAGTATAGGGCTGTAATAAACGTTTCTGCTGATTCTCCATCTAATTGAATTCTTTTATTGAATTTTGCACGTTCATATATTACGTTCCGCCTATCAACGAAGTGATCGTGAAATTTCTTTATCACCACGTTATAAGTTGCTGCGTCCCCTCCACTAAGTTTGAATGATTTCAGGACGTCTTCAGCTTTATCGCCCATTACGTATATTAACGTGTCAATCTGATCTTTATCACTTTTAAGACCTAGGCCTGAAGTATTTTTAAATCGCTCGAATCTTCTAGACCATTTCGGCCAGTCCGACGGATTATTAAAATCAAATTCTTGTGGAGGTTTTAGTGCATATTGCACTATAGTTTGCGAATGCAACGTGACTTCATCGGTATCCGACATGTTCGGGGGGCGGTTCCCTGACCTTGACCTACTTGCTGGCTAGGCCTAGACAAACATTTCTCCGGAATTATTAGCCTGGGTAATTCGTTACCGCGCTGCCACCATGTGAAGGTTTCTATGCAAGTAGTATAGACGGAGTAACTTTTATCCATATTTATTGTGACATAGAGAACCCATGTTATACATGATATAAAGTAACACTATAAGGCATCGACAGACTTACGTATACCCATCCGATGCTCCTTCTCTGGCTGGCGAGGCTCAACAGACAGCCCGTGACAGACCGCTGTTCCCACTACCACAGTGTAGGCCACGCCTACATACGTCACATGCACCGCCTTGTAACTATGTACATGTCACAATAGCCTTTTACATAATATAACATTCGGAATCAATTTTTTACGGAAATTGGATTTATTTATAGACTTATGACTCCGGATCCAGAAAGGAAAATCAATTTTCCCATCAAAGCCAAGTATCCTACTCAAGTATACAATGAAATGTAGTAGCAACACGTACCTACATGAATGTACTTATTCTATCGGTGTTTCATATGGAAGAGTTTGATTGATTAATTGATCCTTGTACTTACGTCAAGGCTTTCAGCCATGGTAGAGCGTAACACGTTTCCTTGTCGTGTTGACCGTAGTCCCAGGTGAGCTCAACCCCTGCAGAAATATACTTGGAGGCTGTGAAGTAAGCCAAAGGCACTCCGTCTACTGAGAGTACTCGTGGCAAGACGTTTGGCTGCCTACGCGCATGGTTTAGCAACCTACCGTAATACTTGCTTTCGTCCGTTGCATCAATACTGTAAACTAAACAAAAACAGAAACATATTTGAATATTCTTCTTAAGCTAGCTATGAACTGGCAAGGTCTGTAAATCCCTTGACGGGGGCCAGCTTGGCCTGCCGGCACACAACTAGGGCCGTGGCCTATGGGGCCCCTTTATTTGCTGGCCGACTTAAGGCTCGGCCAAGACCCACATACAACAAGGCCTAGGCCATGCTTGATGTAGGGCCTAGGCCTAGCCCACACCATGTAGATCTAGGCCTACACTTAGGGTTAATGAGCCCGCAGGTTAACAAATAGGTTAGGCCCTAGCACTCGTAGTCAGTCATAGTTGGTATGCAGCCCATGTTGACCAACAGTCGCCCTCTAGCCCGTGCCCGGCCTCGACAGAACGAGCCTCGCCGGCAAGTTTTTCGAGCAACTCCATTCATATTCTCTTCGCTGATGTCTGGTTCAGCGGCTGCATGTCCACCAGCTGAAGTGGTACCCGTCTTCTTCCTTTGGAAAGCTAGCCTGCGTTTTGCTTGCACTCGCTTTCTGTGCAAGTCACTATTCCTCTTACGACTATCACAGATTTGCAGATTTAGCCCGGACTGTGGCCAAACAACGATTTTAGAGGAGATCGGTGCCAATCAGGCCCTCCGATATGAGCCAGGCCTGCAGCCGTAACTCTTGTCTCTCATAGCCCCCTCTCTTCGTATGGTCCACTCGTTGGCCACCAACGCCATCAAACGTTCGGTCTGGTTGGTCGTGACGTTTCGTGTCAGCCGATCCGCCTTTGAGATGATTGGGTCAAGCGCTTTCCTCATTGCCTGCCACAGCGTAGACGCTTCCATGAACGGGACCACGTTCTCTTCTTCCACGTCTTTCCGCTTGCAGAACGTCTCCCTGCAACTACTATGGTCGCCGAAGACATGGCACGGCCCGTTGATGAGGTCTTGTACCTGAACGTGGCTTCCCCCTCGTTCACAGCTGGCAATTGCACTTCGCGCGGCCTGAGTCAGGCGAGGAATCGCTTTCGTGAGTTCCTTAAAAGCAGAAAGAGGGTGAGTTGTGTCCACTCGCAGCCTGTGGAGTTTATGGGTTTAGCCTCTCACGATGTGGTTTGCACATTCGAGGTTGACTACGTTACGACCGTAACTCACACCTTGTTGCACTCGAGCATAGACACTCGAGTCGCCGTCGCCAACAATGTATTTGTAAATTAGGCCGTGCATCTCGATGCTCTTTTTGAAACACTACATTATGATTGTTTGTTACAAAGATGTACAGGGTAGCATCGGTGCGTGCCCAGATAAAAACTCGATGACGAAACTAATCCCAGGGTGACTGCGTTCTTCGTTAAGTTCCTCAGACTAACCCTCAGCTCGAGATTGTCGACCTTTTTCGAGTATTTCCCCGTTTTGTGGTATTCATGCTTGGGGCCTCATTGGCGGGGTCACCTAAGAACCCTGCCTACGACATAATATTAAATCCACCATACCAAGACCGTTACGCCATTAGACAGAAGACCACTCGACCAGCAGGTATTCGATCCCTCGCACTAATGAATTGTCTAGGTATTACCCCACCTCTTGTTTTTACCAATTCTTTTGCCGCTGTCCCGCCATGGATGATCAGTATGCCCAAATGCATCACTCAAATGTCAGTATACAAGAAAAACACTACATCCTGCTTACAATATCAAGCAATGTTTAATCAAATTCGTTCCCTATACTCCGATCACGAATGCATTTTTACAGATGGGTCGAGAATCGAGGACTCGGTCAGCTGTGCTTTTATTACTGACAATGAAAAGTTTTTATTCCACCTAGACTCACCTTTAAGCATTTTTAGCGCGGAACTCTTCGCAATCATGCAAAGTCTTTTATATGCCTATCGAAGCAAGACATCAAAGTTTTTAATATGCACCGACTCTCTGGGCTCTCTTCAGGCACTTTTAGAAGTATATGCTAGGCACCCATTGATTGTTAAAATTCAAACAATTTTATCGAAACTTTTAGCCAAACGTAAGTCCAAAGTTTTTTGTTGGGTGCCTGGTAATGCAGGCATTCTTGGTAACGAGGTGGCAGATCGATGTGCTAAAGAAGCCTGTACCACTGACAGCAACGACTGTCAATTAGTTATAACTGCGGACCTGAAAGCGTCTTTTAAACTTAAATCAAAGAAGCTATGGCATAACGAGTGGCAGAGCATACGAAATAACAAACTAAGAGAAATAAAAGACTCTGTAACTCCATGGCTATCCTCCCGGCGCTCATGTCGCCGCGAGGAAGTTGTTTTAACTCGCATCCGAATCGGTCACACCTATATTACTCAGAGCTATCTTCTAAAAAGTGAACCCCAACCAGTGTGTGATGCTTGCAATGTGACATTGACTGTCAAACACATAATTTTAGATTGTGCAAAGTATTTAGCCGAACGACAAAGATATAAGATAAAATCCACACAACAACAGATGAACAACAACAGAAAACCTGTCAGCTAAAACTGACGCAACCGAACATTTTAAAGTTCCTTAAATCAATTAACCTTATAAACAAGATCTAAATAGGAAAAATAGGCACTGATAACCCAGATGTTTTGTGCCTTTAAACCACAAATAATAATAATAATAATATGGTCGTCGGGCTTCCTCCCCTTTTCTGCGGCGGCCTTCCACGCCTCTTCTTCACCTCCTCCGCTTCGTTCCCCTCCCCTCCGGCGCCAGACTCGTTCCCCTCCTCCGGCTCCGAGACGCCAGTTTCCGACGATCAAGGCAAAACTCACAGTGAATGAATGTCCGTCTCCGGCTCAGATGCATCCACCCCAAAAAACAGCGGCATGTGTTGCTTTCTCATTTGCCTGGATCAAGTCGTCTTGGCTGCAGCAACCCCACATCACCTGAGAGGGCTCTTGTCTGGCTCCACACTCGCAGTCGACGTCTTCTCCCGTTGGCAAGAAGCCCCACTAGTCCAGGTTGGTCTTGCATCTGGAGACGCCTGTCCTAAGCCGGTCGAGCGATCTCTAAATGCCGTATGGTAAATCTTGTCCTGGCGCCAGTTCTTCCTTCGGCTCCATGATGGGTTCTTGAAGTTCTTCCTTCCAGGAAGAACTTCCGATT
The DNA here is from genome assembly GCA_945910005.1 of Isoperla grammatica. Lineage (NCBI taxonomy): Eukaryota > Metazoa > Arthropoda > Insecta > Plecoptera > Perlodidae > Isoperla > Isoperla grammatica. Next base: position 16,202,844 of record OX246749.1, read on the forward strand.
TTCGTTCTCGTTATATAACATTTACATTTAAAAACTTTTTCAACCATTATTTACTTACAACATCCATCTTGGTGGCGCGAATGACACTCGGCGTTAAAAGCGCCCTTAATCCAAAAAACCATCCATAAAAATCCATTGGTCCATCTGCTCAGCTCATTTGTGACGTTACATACAAAAAGACTATCATAATCTTTCAAACATAATCGAACATTTTGGACAATAAGAAAGTGAAGTCGTGCAGAAATGGGCTTTCGATAGTCTACGCCATTTCGAAGTTCAACGACATGATATTGTTCACCGATTGGTTGACTGCCTGCAGTAAGATGCAATATTGCTACGATTTCAATCCGTTGTGGAAACGTGTGCATTCAGCATGGAGGAAATACATTGAGTATCAAACATTGCTAAAAATACAATGCAATCAAAGTTGCACGTCTATAGGGCGCTTTATAGCATAAATATGCCATGACCCCACGGGTGGTTAACGTTACACGTTCAGGCAACGATAACCTCCTCAAACCTGTCAACTGGCCCCCTGCACAATGCTCACCGGACAATGTTGGGGACCCGTTGAGCAGCCATTATGGCCAATGGCCGGAGTGCCAGCACAGACATTACACCGCAGAAGTGTCTGCATGGTACAGCCATTGCATTGCGTGCGTTTAATAAATACTCACGACACGTGAGAAGATCTGCGGGTGGTTCGTTTACTTGCGGGGCGACCACCTCTGGCTCGTCAACGCCAACAACATCGATCACTTCCTCGACTTCAATAGTTAGTTTAGTTAGTTAACTCTTTATTAAGCATTTGGAAGCTATTAAATTACATTATTTACAACATGACAAAATACAGTATTAAACACTTGATCATAATAGGACATCATAATGTATACAATATACTAGTAAAGTTTATAAACACATCTTACTATAATAGCACATTATTTTGCAAGAATATAGTTTTTCTTAAAACTAACTACATTTCTAGAGTTCTTAACATTCAATTTTAATTTGTTATATTCCCTTACCCCTGTATAGAAAACGTTTACTTGCAATTCTCTTATTACATCCTTGCAGATAGAAATCATTTATAGCCCTTGTATTATGACTGTGAACATTATTTACAGGTTTTAGCATTCTTCCTAAATAGTTTGGTAACATCTAATTTATTACTTTATATATAAATATCATTGAATTCATTTTTATTCGTTCTTTTACATTTAACCAGCCTAGCGTGTCCAGCATAATCTTAATTGGTACCCACCTATCACATTTAAGTATGGTTCTCATGGCTCTATTCTGTAATTTTTGCAATATATCCATATCTGTAATAAACGCTTGATAAAATATTGTTGAGCAAAAGTCGAGTGCGGCTGTACAATTCGTTTTGAAAATGAGAAGAATAGTGGGCAGGAGGTTCTGCGACCATCCATGGTGCCACAATGGAACGGCTTGGGCAGGGGCGATTGCTTGTTGCCGAGGGACATGGGCAGGCACAAGGGCAATTGCTTCCTGAGGGACGCAAGGTTGTTGAACATAGGCCACTACAGCAGCAGCGGCTTGCTGGGCTGCGACATCCGCTTGCGGGATGGGTACTACGTCGTTCCGGTCAACGACATCCACATCGGGAACCAACCTATTTTCGTTCCTAATCTGTTGTTCCAAGTACCCAAAATGGTTATCATTTACGTGGGACTTGCGGTTTAGGAATTCGACTGCGTTGCGTCAACCTTGGGCCAGTCGCTCATTGGCCGTTCGTATGGCGGCATCCTGGAGCAGGTATCTATCCCGTGGCATCTCCCGTATTCCCTCCCCCCTCGCAACCAGGGTAGACTCACTCCTTCGTATGGCGGCATCCTGGAGCAGGTATCTATCCCGTGGCATCTCCCGTATTCCCTCCCCCCTCGCAACCAGGGTAGACTCACTCCTTCGTATGGCGGCATCCTGGTGCAGGTATCTATCCCGTGGCATCTCCCGTATTCCCTCCCCCCTCGCAACCAGGGTAGGCTCACTCCTTCGTATGGCGGCATCCTGGAGCAGGTATCTATCCCGTGGCATCTCCCGTATTTCCACCCCCCTCGCAACCAGGGTAGACTCACTCCTTCGTATGGCGGCATCCTGGAGCAGGTATCTATCCCGTGGCATCTCCCGTATTTCCTCCCACCTCGCAACCAGGGTAGACTCACGGGTATATCTGGTCGGTACGGGTGGGTTTGTTTGAGGATTATAAGATGGTGCATTTAAACTGCTGAATAATAAATACAAAGGACAAACAAGCAATGTGGCTTATTTAGAAGAACTCATAACAAGGTACCCCATTGTCTTCGTAAAAGGTATATATAGGCCTACAGTGAAAGCGTTTCAATTCTAGTAGGTCCGTGTAGTTAGTTCTCCTACAATATTTTATTTATATATCTATATTGTGTTTGAACATATCACATTCCCAAACACAACTCCATCGCTAGTTATAAGCACTAACCCTGGGCACGTTTTGGCAGTTAGTGCTAACATAGGGGGGTGGGGTGAGGGCTTACTTCATGGGCCTTAATCTAAGTTCAGATAACGTTTCTCTTAACCTATCAGAATTCATTCTTAACTGGCGACCTGCGAACGGAAATTTTGAGAGGTGATGGTACCCCCGTTAAACTTACCAATGTAAATCCATACATTCGGACTGATTTCCATCCTCCGTAGCAGGTTTCTATGGAACGACTCCACGTTGTTATTTGTTCCTCTCTGCAGCCCGTGTACGGATAGCCGATCAGTGCGCACGATACCAACCAGTATCAGCGCACGTACCTGCATAGAACCTCCAACAATCCCCGGGCAGCTAAGGTGGGAATATCCGCAATCAGTAGCTAAGAACAAATTAATGTTATTAAAAACTCGCTTTTGTTGATCAAATTTTAAAAAACGGAACTATTTTTATAAATGTAATACATAGGGCACAAGAGGAATATAAGTTAAACTTTACATCTTTTCCTCATTCGAATAAATAGCATTAACTTCTACACCTTATAAAAATAGTTTAAACTGTGAAAAATTAGAGAAATAAAGTTTAACATGTTTATCGCAATAATATTCTGCAGATACACCGGAAACGTTTAAACGTGAACGTAATTTCATGTTAAAGGCAGCTGTAGGATGAGCATTCACACTTGGGAGGCTCCACGTGTTTACATTTATAAGCTCATAATATACAACACAAAATTACATTATAATATGTATCAAGCAGTTTACAGCTTCATCTTTCCTACTTTGCAGCTAATACTACATAATTTAGAATCTTATAGTATCATGATTTCTTAGGCTGTTTCTGTTGTCTAAAACAATCCACATTATATTGATCAACAGATCTAAATGGAAGTATGTAAGATTATGCTTTCGACGTATTCTTTATGTGGTAAAAGTTCATCGTAAACATTATTCACAACAACTTACTGGAGAAGTACTCGCACAATACATTTGATATACCGCAATACTTCGTTGTAAAATACCTGCAATCCGTTCAGTCCGCCTTCTAATAAATTCTCTGACAGAAAAGGAAGCGCCATCACCTTTTTAACGAACTTCCTTACGTCCTGGGGTCGTCGTAAAAAGGAACCAGTCCGATGTTCTGGCTCTTTCCCCAGATCGCCTTAAACATAATAATCATCAAAAAACTTGCGTTCAAAGAACGAACCATGGTATAGTGGGGCTGCTAAGCACTTTCATTGTGCACTTTTTGAGAAAAGCATGAAATTCACAGCAAAGCTAGCTAATACCATAATGATCAAATTAAGATGTGGAGGGAAGTCAGATTTGACCTCTGAGGACGGTGGAAGGTCAAATAAAAAATGGCCGCCACTCCATTAGGAATTAGACGAACACGCTGAAATAAGGTAAGAAATAGTGTAGAATGACATTGATAATGTCTCTTATAAATAATATGGGTATGCAGGGAAGTCAAATGTGACTTCTGAGGAAGGTCGGAGGTCAAATCCAAGATGGCCGCCACTAATTATTTATTCAATAGCACGCTGAAATAAAGTTTCAAATAGTGTAGTATGGCGTCGAGGGTGTCTTTTATAAATAATATGGATATGGAGGGAAGTCATATGTGACCTCTGAGTACGGTCGGAGGTCAAATCCAAGATGGCTGCCGCTTCATTAGTGATTTGATAAACAAGCTCAAATTATGCCTGAAATGCCTGTTCTTCAAACTCTGTAGTGATCCTGACAATTTCTGGCCCTGCTACCATCCAGCGTCTTAGTGCTCCTGGATTGTCTGTCAGTCCAATAGCTTCACCAGAACTTTTCACCAAAGCGTTGTTCTGCTCATGGCACTGATCGAGTGCCATGGCAGAAAACTTGTTGCTAGTTTTGTGAACAACATAATTTCCAGACTCGAATTCTGCTAGGACAAGTGGGTGGTTCACAGCGAGAGTCATCATATCACGGATGTGTACGGCAAGCCATCTCGAGTAGTGTGTATGATCCAAGGCAAAAAGCTAGGGCATAATTTGTGTCAGTGATTCCACATGCAGAAGGAAGTTACCTTCGCGCAGTGAACTGATGTACCGCAGTAAGATAAGCTCTAATGACAGAGTCTCTAGCCAATATTGAAAGTGTACTCTGGCCTCTGCTCGTGTTTGGCACCACTCATCATACGGAGGGTGGGCTGGTTGCATGGCATGAACAGTCATCCGTGTAAGCTTTGTGGAGAAGCGTATGGAGGCAGCGCTGTTACCTGATGTGCATGACGGGTCTTGGTAATGTGATTGACATTTATAAAGAAATCTGCTGTTCCCGAACTGGCAATATCAGCTTGTACCGGGGCGTTCGTCCAGCCACTGTCTTTTAGCTAGTCGCCCAGTACTTTTAATATTACCATCTCTATGTGTAAACCACCAAACATGTTGACAAAATGATCTCCTCCGTAAGTAACTGGCCAAGTCCACTGGATTTCTTTAGCAAGAGCAAAACGAGGTTGGTCAGCAGCCAGGACTGGAATTTGACCTGGGTTCAAGTGTTGAACAGCTTTCGTGACGATGTCCATGGAGTGCATTGCCACTAAATGTGCGCGTTGTCTACAAAGAGAGGCAATATTGCGTTGATTACTGGAGGGATTACATTGGTGCAAGACAGCGTGATAGGCAGATCACAATATCCAACCATCCATCGTTTACGTTTTAACAGGATTTTTTACTTTGTTGAGCCATGCTAACTCGTTTTCTGTTGCAACTGCAGAAAATACGAATTCATAAGGTCTCACTGGCCCTTGCACCACCGGCGCACTAAAATCCTTCTTCATGAGGGAAGCTGGTGGTACAATTGTCTAGCTAGATGGCAGACGTGTCATTGACTTGGAAGAATCACCATTGGTGATTCTCTGATTCACCATATTATTTACAAAAGACATCATCAATGCCATTCAAAACTGTTTGAAACAATATTACAGTGCGTTTATTAAATTACCAAATTAGTGGCGGCCATCTTGGATGTGACCTCCCACCGTCCTTAGAGGCCACATCTGACTTCTCTGCATACACATGTTATTTATAAAAGACATCCTCAAAGCCATTCTACATTATTTGAAACCATATTCCAGCTTGTTTATCAAATTACCAATGTAGTGGCGGCCATCTTGGATTTGACCTCCCGCCGTCCTCGGAGGTCACATCTGACTTCTCTGCATACCCATATAATTTATAAAAGACATCCTCAAAGCCATTCTACATTATTTGAAACTGTATTCCAGCATGTTTATCAAATTACCAATTTAGTGGCGGCCATCTTGGATTTGACCTCCCACCGTCCTCGGTGGTCACATCTGACTTTTCTGCATACCCATATTATTTATAAAAGACATCCTCAAAGCCATTCTACACTATTTGTTACCTTATTTCAGCGTGTTTGTCAAATTTCCAAAGGAGTGGCGGCCATTTTTTATTTGACCTCCCACCATCTCCAGAGGTCAAATCTGACTTCCCTCCACATCTGAATTTGATCCTTAGGGTATTAACTAACTATACTGTAAATTTCATGCTTTTCTCAAAAAGTGCACAATTCTATTCAAATGCTCAGCTAAGCGGCCCCACTAGTAGCACAAAACAGGCATCATTCTCATTGCCCATCGCTTAACTCGTCCCGTAGGTGTGTCCGTTGTAAACAAACTCTTCAGGGCCGCGTGGTCAGTTTCGACGGTAAAGTGTGATATTTCCACGTAGTGGTAGAACTTGTTTACCGCCCACACTACTGTTATGTATTGCTAGTTATCACATTCAAATAGTGCGCCTTATCTTAATGCTCATGTATGCACTCTGGTGGCGGGGATAATAAACGTTGTCTTGTAATGGCGTCCAGCTAAATGTGTCGTTGTATTTCGTCCCTCCGATTATCCTTGCAGAAATAGTCATGTGTGTGTAAAAACATAACAGTTTGGCGACGAGTAGTCTTTAAAAAACCCACAGTGCTCGTGAATACATTTTTGTCCGTCGGCGAGGTTCAATGTCAGTACTCAGTTGTGTCCAGTGAAATGATGCAACAGGTAGGCCCAAGCCACGGGGGCGTCATCGCGTCGGTTCGAGATTGTTCCAAGGGCAGTAACCTTAGGCCTAGCCTGTCCGATCGTGTTTCGGCCTAGGACCAAGTACAAGTTATACCGTCTTGGAAAGTGTCTGTCTGAGGTTGTCTGTCTACATTGTCCAGTGCCAAGATGGGTTTTATCGGAAAAGTTGACGAGTTCGATCCCCAGTTGGAAGATTTTCAGTCATACGCGGAACGCCTAGAAGAGTTTTTCAAGGCAAACGAAGTTTCCACTGAGGTAAAGAAAGCTTCTATATTTTTAACGCTTATGGGAGCTAAACTCTATTCGACGTTAAAGTCCATTTTAAGTCCAGATACCCCCCAAGGGAAGTCGTACACGGCACTAGTGTCCGCTCTACAGGCACATTTTGCGCCAGCCAAGTCTGTCATTGCTGAGGTTTTCAAATTCGGAAAGCGCAACCAATTGGAGGGCGAATCAGTCGACAACTACATAGTTGAATTAAAGCGTCTCGCCATCACTTGCAATTTCGGTTCCTATCTTGATCGGGCACTCCGTGATAGATTTGTGTGTGGGATCAAGGACGAGGAAACTCAGCGACAGCTATTGAACTGTGAGGATGAGCTATCTTTTGAAAAAGCATGCAAAATCGCTCGCGGTTTAGAACTGGCAATGAGTCATGCCAAGCTCCTTCACCCTAGTCAGGAGGAGGTAAAGAAAGTGTCTAAGAGCCGTGGACAGTATTCCAAGGGAGAAAAGTCCCGCTCCAAGCAAGGAAAAGCCAAGGCTAAGGAGACGAAGTCGGCCCAGTCGCAATCCAACTCAAGTAAGGAAGAGTCCAGTTCCAAGTCAAATCTTCAATGTCGAAGGTGTGGACGTTTCCATTCGGAGGACAAGTGTCCAGCCAAGGAGTGGACATGTTACAAGTGCAACGCGATTGGTCATACATCACGCATGTGCCACCGTCGAAAGAACGTCAAGAACGTCAAAAATGAATCATGTCAAGATCGGTCTGCAGAGTCGTCAACCACCGAGTGTGAAAGTGACGATTCGTGTGCCATTAAGAATGTCTCTGTTGTGACAAGTCAAAGTGAAAGTGTCAATGTCATGTCAAGTCAAAGTGAAAGTGTCAATGTCATGTCAAGTCAAAGTGAAAGTGTCAATGTTATGTCAAGCGATAGTGTCAATGTCGTGTCAAGTCAAAGTGATATTGATGTCAAGTCAAGCGATAGTGTCAATGTCATGTCAAGTCAAAGTGAAAGTGTCAATGTCATGTCAAGTCAAAGTGAAAGTGTCAATGTCATGTCAAGTCAAAGTGATGTTGATGTCAAATCAAGTGATAGTAATGTCGAAAATGTCAATATTGTGTCAAAACATAATGTCAAGTGTTCCTCAAACACAGTTGATAAGGTAAGGGAAGAACCGTTGTTGATTCCAGTGTCTGTCAATAATAAGATTGTCAAAATGGAGGTAGACAGTGGTTCTGCAAAATCGATAATCTCAGATGAGATGTATCATGAGTTTTTCTCTGATGTGCCATGTACGCAGTCTGAGTTGAAACTGAAATCAGTTCTTGGTGAAAACCTAAAAATCTATGGTGAGATACAAGTGTCGGTAGCAAACTCTCATAGTTCCAATCAGGTAGTTCATAGTTTACCCTTAATCGTTGCGCAGGTGCACGATTTTACACCCCTGATGGGAAGATCTTGGTTGAATGTTCTATATCCCGATTGGAGGAAACAGTTGTCAGGAAGTTGTACTGCGGTAAATTCTTTGCAATGTCTCGATAGTTTTGAGGATGTTAGTCAGCTTCAGAAGAAGTTTTCAAACGTTTTCAAGGGGAGTGAGGCGTCGTCCATTAAAGAATTTGTGGCTGATGTTGTCCTTAAAGATGATGCAATTCCAATTTTTCATAAAGCGTACAATGTTCCCTATGCCCTGAGAGAAAAGGTTAACGATGAAATTGAGCGGCTAGTGGAAACCGGTACCCTTAGACCTGTCAAACGGAGCGAATGGGCTTCTCCTGTAGTAGTTGTCCCCAAGAAAGATTCGGATAAAATTCGCTTATGTGTTGACTACAAGGTCACGGTGAACAGGTGCATAGACACGGAACATTACCCACTGCCACGCGTGGATGATATTCTGGCCTCACTGGCAAAAGCAAAGGTGTTCACCGTGTTAGACCTTTCAAGTGCTTATCTTCAATTGAAGTTAACAAAACGGTCTCAACACATTCTTACCATCAATACCCATTTGGGCTTGTACCAGTTTACAAGGTTACCTTTTGGAGTAACGAGTGCCCCAGCCATATTCCAATCAGTGATCGATCAGGTGTTAAAGGGCATACCCAATGTCCTCGCTTATTTAGATGATATACTAATTCTGGGAGAGACTTTGGAAGAAAACAAAAGAATCTTGTTGTTAGTTCTCCAAAGGTTGGAAAGGTATTCCATCAGAGTTAACGCTTCTAAATGTCGGTTCTTCAAATCTAGTATCGAATTCCTAGGTCATCTAATTGATCAGTGTGGTATCCATCCCACCCCTGAGAAAATTAGAGCTATTTCGCAAGCCCCTGAACCATCAAATGTCACACAGCTACAGTCTTTTCTAGGGTTGTTAAATTTTTACAACAGATTTTTGCCAAACCTGTCGATGAAAATCAAACCATTACACCGGCTACTGGAAAAGGGTGTAACTTGGCATTGGTCCAAGGATTGTAAAGAAGCTTTTGAGCTTAGCAAGCAATTGCTGCTAGAGAATCAGGTTCTTGTGCCATATGATCCCCAAAAACCCATTGTAGTATCGAGTGATGCTTCACAATATGGAGTAGGCGCTGTCCTGTCGCACCTTGTGGATGGTGAAGAGCGACCTGTAATGTTTGCGTCCTCAACCTTAAACCATGCAGAGCAGGGATATGCACAGGTGGAGAAGGAGGCTTTGAGTATTATCTTCGCTGTCAAGCGTTTCCATAAGTATCTTTATGGGCGTAAGTTCTGTCTAGTAACGGATCACCAGCCTTTAAAGGCGATACTTGGCAGTAAAAAGGGAATTCCAACCCTCGCCGCTGCACGTCTCCAAAGGTGGGCGATTATATTGTCTTCTTACCAGTACGATATTGAGTACAGGAGAGGCAAAGAGCTTTCCTCAGCTGATGCTATGTCCCGCTTACCAATGCAAAGTGACGGCGTAGAAGAGTTCAAAAGTATTTCTTGTCCAGTGAAGTTGATTTGTGAATCTTTAACCTCAACATTCCAGCAGCGTCCCTGTAGTGCAAAAGATATTGCAAATGCTACTAGGCAAGATCCCATGTTGTCCCGTGTGTATACACTCACTCAACAAGGCTGGCCGATGCATGTTGAGATTCCAGGCTTAAAACCCTACTTTATTCGAAGACATGAACTGTCACTAGACGGAAACTGTGTGTTGTGGGGAAATAGGGTAATCATTCCTGTAAAGTTGCGTGATCATGTACTCTCCTTGTTACATGAAAATCACCCTGGTGTGGTTCGATCTAAAATGTTGGCAAGAAGCCATGTGTGGTGGCCGGGCTTAGACGCGGATATTGAACGAAATATATCCGAATGCGAAGCTTGTGTAGTCACTCGTTCCACAAACACAGCTGTCCCTTTGACAAACTGGCCAACACCTGTCAAACACTGGCAGCGAATCCATTTGGATTTTGCTCAAAAGGATAATGTGACGTTTCTAGTGTTAGTTGACAGCTATTCTAAGTGGATTGAAGTATGGATAATGAAGTCAACTAATGCAGCTCAGGTGATAAGTAAGCTTAGGAAGGTGATTTCTGTCTTCGGGTTCCCGGAAACCATTGTCACTGACAATGGTCCACCCTTTACTTCATCAGAATTCAATGATTTTTGTGGAAGGAATGGTATCAGTGTGCTGCATAGTCCGCCTTACCACCCAGCTTCGAACGGTGCTGCAGAACGAGGTGTGCAAACCCTTAAACATGTCCTGAACAAGTTTAATGTAAATGTTGACAAATTTGATCAAGGGCGTGACATGTCACTCCAACATAAAATTGACAATTTCCTATTCAGTTTCAGGAACACCCCTAATACTGCCACAAATCTATCACCTGTAGATATCATGTTAAAGTATAAACCCCGAACCAAGTTGGATATGCTCAAACCCAATCTAAGTGTTACGTTGCAAAAACATAGTACCAACATAATGACCCAGAGCAATGGTTCACATAAACAGATGTATAAACCAACAGAATTTGAGGAAGGTGAACAAGTCCTAGTAAAGTCGGTAGGACCAACTAAGGAAAGAGGATTGAATTGGTTGGTAGGTGAGGTGAAACAGAGAATCAGCTCTGTAACGTACCTAGTGTGGGTGCGGGATAAAATCAGATTGGTACATGCCGATCATCTGAGGCGCTCACAATTACCCTTGGTGGATCAAACACTGAAACCTGGGTTACCCAAGAGTGTACTTAATTCACCCTGTGTTTTTAATAAACCAAGTCCGGTAGGTTCAAGTGTGAATCCGGAGCCGGAAAACACATCTGTGAATCCGAATCTAGTGAGTGAGTCTCCTACGGACACATATGTAAGTCCTACGGAACCGGACATAAGAAGGTCTGGGCGGAACCGCAAGGCTCCTCAAAGATTAGATTTGTAAATATAAAACAAAAAAAAGTAACCTGTGTTTCAAATCTGTAGTAGTCTAGTTATTCATTACATGAAGAAATGTATGTCAACACTCTTTTGAAGGGAAAGGAGTGTTATGTATTGCTAGTTATCACATTCAAATAGTGCGCCTTATCTTAATGCTCATGTATGCACTCTGGTGGCGGGGATAATAAACGTTGTCTTGTAATGGCGTCCAGCTAAATGTGTCGTTGTATTTCGTCCCTCCGATTATCCTTGCAGAAATAGTCATGTGTGTGTAAAAACATAACAACTACAGCAAAGCTTTCTAAATCAGTGCTAGAATAAGCCTTCTCACAGGGCGTTAATGAACGCAAAGCAAAGCTAATCGGTCTATTTCCATGGATTAGAACAGCTCCCAGACCCTCTTTGGATCCATCACACTGAATGGTAAACTCTTCGTCCATATTAGGAAGCGCTAAGCATGTATCGAACTGTATGAACGTTCTCAGCTGGTCGAAAGTATGTTTTTGTTCTGGGCCTTATTGCCATTTAACTTCCTTTTTTAACATGAACGTTAGCGGTGACGCGACTGCACCAAATGTCGGAATGAACGCCCTATAAAATCCCGCCATTCCTAGAAATCGTTGCAGCTCCTTGACACTTTTAGGGGTCGGGAATTTGTTGATAGCCTCCACCTTTTCAGGCTCAGGTGCTACACTCCCTTGTGTAATAACGTGCCCGAAATGATGCAGCCTTTGCTGACATAGCTGCACTTTTTTAGTATTAACAGTGAGCCCTACTCTGCGTGGAATCAGATTTAATAGTGTTACATACATAACTTCTCGGACCTTCGCTTCTGATACTTCCCATGACTCCTTAGCCTCCTCATAGAGACCATAACATTAGATTGTTCCTCCGGGTCTGGTTCTCTAGGTAATCAATCATTTCACAGAGCTTTCTTGTTTCATCCTTACTTGTTTTCAGTTCTTCCTTGACGCTCAATACTTCTTGATTCAACTTCTCGAACTGCTCTACAAACTTAGGTTATGGTTGTTATGAAGTTCTTAGATATGATATCAGTGAAGATTTGTGTTATCTCTCTGATGAAGAGGGGTGAATTTATAACTTAACTCACCACTTCCTTGGCCATAATCTAAATGCCCTCGTGCTGCTTTAGCTCAGCAACTGGCTTCCTGCCCATGGACTGCTACCTTATCGCGGTGGGCAGGGTTGCGTGCTTTAATGATTCCTAGAGCTATGCCGGCGCAAGGGTATGCTTCTGGTAGGGCCACCCTAGCCGGACTGGTCGAGGAGTAGTCAGACGAAGTGCAGTCCACACCCCAATCCCCTTTCCTCCCCTTTCCCCTTTCCTCACGCTCCCTCCTACTTGGACCTGGTACCCTACCATATTTCATCTTCATATATCACCCACTCATTGTCTCGATTAGCCTCGTTGCAAAAATATGAGACGTTAAACCCAAATATCAATCGATATGTCCACCGGCAGCCGGCACCAGCTGTTTACGTGGGTGATATTGGGCGAGGAATTATCTTACAAACGGGATCTGTTGAAGTGACCACAACACCACCATATACATTATTAGAATGAGTAGATTTTTAAGTCTAACAGTAAATAGGCAAATTATTCGTACGTGAAAATCTGCTTAAATATGAATCTTAAACATTATCATGTATTATGGACCCGATCGCAGTGTTATACTCGGCTCTGGTAGAGATTTTTTAGTAAAATGGATGTGTTCATGGTCAGATTTTGGACAACTGGTGAACAGTTAATGTATTAAATCACGTAACATGCGAATAATTTTGGACAATTAATACTACTTAAGACGGGTCCTCACAAAAACGTAATGTTTAATAGATAGTGGGTAAACATAATAGAAAGGCTCCAAATAAACGTTGTTACAGTTTTTTTTTTCAATTCAATTTTTATTTTATTCTTTTCAAAAAAATAATACAGGTACACATAACACAAAATTCAGTAACAATATATAAATGAAAAGAAGCCCACATAGGGTCACACCTCGTGTGTGGGCTGAATAATAAATAATGTATGTTAATAATAATCCAAAAATGACAATAGTACATGATACATGAAAAGCATAACGTATAATAACTATTTTAGTTGATAGTTTGAAAAATCGTCGCCTAAAATAGTGATTGCTTTATTTTAAGTGGTGATCATTTTTGAACCAATGAGTAAAACCTTAAAGAAACAGACAACAAGTGCTTATCTATTATGTTAATCCTATCCATTACAACCTGCCTTTATCATACAAATATCTATTGCTATAAAAATTAATGTAATTTTGTGTAAAACTTTGTCCATTGTCCTATTTGGTGTTTGCAAGTATATTTGTAATAGGCCATCCCATATAGCCACACAAGTCTCTTTTATTATACTGGAGATAGTAGATTTACCCAGGCAGAATTCCCACATCAAGGACTGCATTGAATCACCGTGAGATGGTACCTAAGGAAAGAATGAAATAATAACAGTTCGGACACATATGTACATGGACTTGTTGAGAGCCATTAACCACCTTATACTGAAATGTAGAATCTGCATTTGAACGGTTAGATGTAGGCCTATAGTTGCTAGGTGGCAAGACTTGTTACATTTGGAAATTGGAGGGCAAAAGACTGAACTTACTTTAGTGTTAACCAGCCGCTCTTCTGGTGAAATGGCCCTATGACTATTTTTCTTGATGAATGGCCGAACAAGTCGTATAGTTTCCCGAATTGATGAGGTTTCATTCGTGTATACACAAAACATTGCTCCTGATCAACAGTCTTCAGTTCTTGGAAGAGTGTAGAAAAGTACCTCTTTCATGGCGTGTACGATTAATGGGGTGAATCCAATATCTTATGTTAGTTGTTCTCCCTTGTATTATAACATAATATAATAAACTGAAACAAATATGAAATGCGGTATTGGTACGGCTTGGGTCTGACCTATTTGTATGTTAGGCCTAGGCCTTTTCCTAGTCATGTTTCACCCATGACCAGGGCTTTGCTAGGCGAGAGATAATCAATGCCTAAGCCTAGATGAAAGGCAAAGGCTCTACATGCAGAAGTTTTTACTTCGTACCCCAACACAGAATGAGTAGACATGTTTGGATGATAAGGAAATCGCTTATGTTTTGAAGTTCTTTGTTCATGGTGCTCCTGTCAGTTTTATTGAAGGCCTTATGAAAAGCGCGCGTATTGTACTTAGTTGTGTAGTGTTCATATCTTTCTGTGTAACTGCTAGGAGCGTGGTTTGACTAAACAGTACCCACGGGAGGTTAGTCAATAGTCAGTTGTGTGGACGCACCTTTAGGTACGGCCAAACTTGCGTCTTGGTCTCCACGACCAGGTCGCAGGACCCGGCCACGCTAGCGAGCGACCCTACTTGTCACATGTAGGAAACCCTTTTGTGTACAGCAACTGGCGACCAGTTAGCACGATGGAATCAACGTGTGAAGATGTGTTGTTAGCCATCGCCATATCAAGGCATTTGAAAAAACTAAGAAGTAAAAGGGAATATAGTGTCCATCCGCTCAACATTAAACGACTTACCTGTGGACAGTTCCACACAGTTTCATTTGCGGAAGTTCGAAGACAAGTTTTTTTAATTATTTCCGGATGAGCGTAAGCTCATTTAATGAACTTTGCTCGTACGTCAGAGCGGGTATTGAAAAAAAAACTACATTAAATAACGCAATTGCAGTGGAAGAAAGAGTTGCAGTAACACTAAGGTAAGATAAAAGAGACATTATACTACATAGTTTCAAATTGTGTTTATTCATGTAATCGTATATGTGCTGGCGTGGTAGCATTGGCTATTACATTAAGGCCCGGTTTTTCAATCGGTTAATGTGTCGTTAACGGGGTCGTTAGCTGACGGTCCGTAATTTGTAACCCAATACACCATATGCATATAACGGACCGCCAGCAAACTGCCCCATTAATGACTGATTGAAAAACCAGGCCTAAGTTAGAATACGCTCCGAGATAATTTTTCTGTTATTTTAAAGCGAACGTATTTTATTCAATACTATTTATTGTATTATTAACAAATTAAATAAACTATAACTAACCTAAAGTTTATTTTATAAAAATAAAACTGTACATTTATAGAGGCACACGTGCTTAGTCAAAACGAACCCCCACTTTTCTTAATTCATTAAGGGGCATCTGGGTATAAGTACCCGTCTGGGCCCGGGGAAGAATAGACCCAGAGTAACTCTGCTAGTCGTAAGAGGCGACAAAAGGAGACCCTGTCCCTTCCCCCCCACTGTCCCATTGAATATTTCTCCTCCCACTTGGCCCTGCCCTCCCTTGCTGGACTCCCGTATAACGACCCACGCGACGTACAATGGATCTGATTCGGATGTGGCTTTATTCTTCATCATCATCTTTCTCATTTTCATTATCACCCGCTCATCGTCTCGATTAGCCATTGTTGCAAAAATATGAGATGTAAAGCCCCATTAATCAATCATGGGTATAGGTACACGGCATAGACTTCAAACACTGAATATGCTGGACTGGCTCTCGGTAGAGTGTCGCTGTTGTGATGGGTGGATGACAAAATCTTGAAGGTTTTCGTACGGGGGATGATTGTAGGAGGTTGCTGCTGGTGGTTGGCTCTGGCTTCCATGTGAAGGACGGTTGAAGAGAGTTGGTGCTGGAGGTTGAGTTTCTTGTGGGAGACGATTGAACGGTGCCATGTTTACGTACGGGGGATGATTGTAGTGGGTTGCTGCTGGTAGTTAGTTCTGGCTTCCATGTGACTAACATTTTCTGCCTCCTCCCCCACCCACCCCCCCCCCCCTAAATTCGTATTTCAGAAGCTCTACCTTTAACGTTCGATTTCCAATCGCTCCATGTCTGAAAATAAAAACATTACAGGTTAATACAATATTTTGTTTCATTGTCTTGGCCTATATCCACAGGGTAGGCCTAGGCCTATGTTAAAGACTTAGACCTACTTTCTATAAGTCTCTAAGCCCTAGCACTACGTAGCGGGTAGGTTCTAGGCTTAACTAATATCAATCTTACTAAATAGGCATACTGGCCTAACATTTTTAGGTTAAGGTTGACTAGGCCTAGGGTAGACCCTACGAGGTGAGGCCTTGGAATAAATAGGGCTATGCCACTTGAATTACAATGTATTTTTACTGTTTTAATTAATATTGTTGCTGAAGAGAAAAATTAAACTTACTTTCATCCACTCGTCACTGGTCTTATCGGCCCCAACTCCTGCAGAGTTGAGCATTATTGACTGCCTCGCCCACATTTCCGCCTTCTTCTGCTTGCCTAAAGGGCCCAGCAGTCGACCCGCAGCAAACTCGGGGTTAGCGGACATAAAGTGCAGTATCACTTCTTTTGCGAGTCGTCTCCTCTAATGTTTTTGGTCATGATGTAATAAGAATAATGATACAGATTCGGAAACAAAGGAACTGTCATCAAACACACTAGGTCTATCAGCCATTAATACTATCTGCCAATGGCTAAATTCTGATTGGTTGAAATACTTGACGTACTACGCTGGCTCAGTCGCCTTGAAGTTTATCCGAAAACCTGTGCTCGTGACAAGTCGTCCTCTCACTTGGCGTACGAAATAGCTATTTTGCATATTATCACTTCACGTGAAGTGACAACTTCTCACAGCGCAGTGAGATGATAAGTACCACATAGTTACAGAGTTAGGGTCCTGGGCTTGGTTGTTTGACATATTTCGCAGCCCCTGACGTAACGTTTTACATCCGTTCGAAGGCCTGACCACGTAAACCTGTCGCATACGCGCTGCAGTGTTTTTGCAATTTCTAAATGTACCGCCAGCGCATTATCATGTAAACCGCGCGCCTCAATACCGGCCCACGACTTGCCTGTCTCGAGCTACCGCCGATACTGCCTCGTTCATCCCCTCGCTCAGCTCACCACTCTAAGACCGAGCCCTCTTCACCCGGTCACAGCCCATGGCCGTGACAAGACCTACAGCCTAGGTAGCATTCGCCTAGGGCCTGAAAAACCCCAGGGCTAGGGTAGGACCGCTGCCTAGCTCCCTAGCCCTTGGACATGATTGGAGTTAAAAAAAAAACGCGACCCATAGCTCTTATTCCAGCCTACAGCTACTCCTTGGCTTTGAATAAACCTAATCTTTCTACATGAATTGAAATATATTTCGTGTTCTTGGCCAAGCAAGGGCATTACATTGTAACAAAATAAGGCAGGGGTGAAACAGAAACATGAACAGTGATCATGAAACTAACTAGGCATATAATAATAATTACGGCAATTAACAAATTTCTTACCAACTGTCCTGTACAGGAAAGATCCGTCGTCACTTTCTTCTATGTTTACACAGAACATTTGATGCAGCTTACGGTTCACATCATTTAAATAAGCACGTTTACGATCTCTTTACAACGCATTACGAGGGACACTTCTGGTAGGGCCACCCTAGCCGGACTGGTCGAGGAGGAGAAGTCAGACGAAGTGCAGTCCACACCCCAATCCCCTTTCCTCCCCTTTCCCCTTTCCTCACGCTCCCTCCTACTTGCCCCTTTCCTCCAAACAGCCCCATATTTCATTTTCATATATCACCCACTCATTGTCTCGATTAGCCTCGTTGCAGAAATATGAGACGTTAAGCCCAAATATCTATCTATCTATCTAACACTACTTACCAGACTACAAAAATAACATTTCTCTAATAACTTACGGTTCAATACAAGGTTGTACGAGGTACACCACAGGTCTTACATAACCTTACAGATAATAAATATAACATGAATATTCTACATTACATGAATATTTTTACAGTTAACTCCCTAACACATGCATACATTCAAGATTTCTTTACAAGGTTGTACGAGGTACACCACAGATCTTACATAGCTTACCAGATTATAAACATAACGTGTATATTCTTGCAGGTAACTTCCTAACACATGCATACATTCAAGATTTCTTTACAAGGTTGTACGAGGTACACCACAGATCTTACATAGCTTACCAGATTATAAACATAACGTGTATATTCTTGCAGGTAACTTCCTAACACATGCATACATTCAAGATTTCTTTACAAGGTTGTATGAGGTACACCATAGATCTTACATATAGCTTACCAGATTATAAACATAACGTGAAAAAATATTCTATCAGGTAACTTTGCACAGTGTGATGCCTAAATTAATCAATAAAGTTCGGCCTACATCTTCCCGTCTTTCTCGCCGGAAAGAGGTTGTTTTGGCACGGGTTCGCATTGGCCACACTCGTTTGACTCATGGCTATCTCCTCACTAGAGAAAAAGTTGTCCCTAAATGTGACACTTGTGACGTCACTCTGACTGTACGTCACATATTGTCAGAATGTACCAAACATGATGTGTTGAAAACACAATTAAAGCTTTCCCCGTTGTATGAAGAACTTTTGTCGTACGAGAATTGTGATAAACTTTTAAAATTTCTTGTCCGAACACAGTTTTTCCAAAAATTTAAAAAAATACACTACAACCAATATTTAATATAAAATAACTTAAATTTAATTCATATATAATTAAAACATAATTACTATTTTCATAGTAACTTAATTCTTTAGATTGCAAAACACCATCTTGGTGGCGCAAAATGACCTAACTGGTTGAAACGCCCTTAAACCCAATAAATTCAAAATTGGTTGGCGAATGCTTAGTTGCGGGTGACGCTTCAAAAACCCTCTCATCCACTCCAAACCAGTCGAATTAGTTTCGTTCCATTTATCAGGAATTGTTAACGAGTTCTTAACAGCTAACTCCTGCCCAGGGACTGCTACCTTATCGTGGTGGGCAGGTTTGTGCGCTTTGATGATTCCTGGAGCTATGCCGGCGGAAGCGTATGCTTCTGGTAGGGCCACCCTAGCCGGACTGGTCGAGAAGGAGAAGTCAGACAAAATGCAGTCCAACCTCCCCCTCCCTTTTCCACCCCGCCCTCCTACTTGCCCCATTCCTCCAAACAGCTCCATATGTCATCTTCATATATCACCCACTCATTGTCTCGATTAGCGTCGTTGCAAAAATATGAGACGTTAAGCTTAAATATCAATCATTTACAGCTAACTGGCATGCTAAACGCCTCCAATCAAACGTAGTTAATCCATAGCACATTTTAGATGATTTTAATAGGTATTCTTCCAGCTGAGTTTCGGCCCGGGGTAGAATAGGCCCAGAGTGACTCTGCTAGTCGTAAGAGGCGACAAAAGGAGACTTTGTCCCTTCCGTCCCCCCCCCCCCCCCCCCCCACTGTCCCACTGAATATTTCTCCTCCCACCTGGCCCTGCCCTCCCTTGCTGGACTCCCTTATGACGACCCAACGTGACGTACAATGGATCTGATAGGGATGTGGCTTTAATCTTCTCATCATCTTTCTCATCTTCATTATCAACCGCTCATCGTCTCGAGTAGCCATCGTTGCATAAATATGAGACGTTAAGCCCCATCAATCAATTCATCTGAGTTTCCTGGGTCTTGGTAAATATTTGTCTGCAAGCGTAGTTAGGGCACATCCTGACGTTAGCTACTTCATTAGGAGTGTCCTTGACCTTCTTTACATACCGAAACAGAGTTTGGAACTTTTATCCTTTTATATCTGCGGCTTTCCGAATGCTCATACCATCCTGGACCAGACTTACTGCATCCCGCATATCATTCTCGGAGAATGATCCTTTGTCCGTTTTTCTTTTTCGATTCCTCGTCATTTTCAAGCTGTAAAAATAATATTAACGTTGTATTAGGCCAAAGCTCTTACTTATTATATAAATTTACCAGATCATTAATAGATATTAGCAAGCAAGTGGGCCCTGTGACTGCATGGGCTGCACTGCAAGGAAAGCTCACTGCCAGTAAAGTTTTTAAGCAAGCCTATAGGGCCCAGGCCTAGGTACGCCTAGGCTTAGCCAAGGCTACTAGGCCTAGGTAAATGCCTAGTTTATCGGCCTACTCTTCTGCGGAATATTTAAATGCACATCATGAGGCATGGCCTAGACCTACCATTTAAGTCAATTGCACCTGCCCAGGGACTGCTACCTTATCGTGGTAGGAAGGTTTGTGTGCTTTGATGATTCCTGGAGCTATGCCGGCGGAAGCGTATGCTTCTGGTAGGGCCACCCTAGCCAGACTGGTCGAGGAGGAGAAGTCAGATGAATTGCAGTCCACACCCATTCCCCTTTCATCCCCTTTCCGCTTTCCTCACGCTCCCTCCCACTGGCCCTCACATCATCTTCATATTTTACCCACTCATTGTCTCGATTAGCCACGTTGCAAAAATATGAGACGTTAAGCCCAAATATCAATCTTTCAAGTCAATTGCACAACCAACTTCGTTATCCTGGTCATTGGGTTTCTCCTGGAAGCACTCGTCAATATGCATCTGAACAACATTAATTGGCCCTTGCAGGCCACAGAAGCCACATTCACCTGCAAACAAATTAACGAACCCTATTTTAGAGTCAAGCCTCTCAAAAAGACAGATTGAGGAGGCCTACTAGGCCCTAAGCTTGGATATTTTAAGGTTAGGTTAGCTCCCTAACTTTTAATACTTAATTAGTAAAGCCTTATCCAGGTTATCAAGGCGTACTTTTTGTTAACCCGCTTTGCGGTTCTATTCTGATAAAGAAAGTTATCGCATTTAATTGTTTATATATTGACAGTTATTTTACTTACCTATTATATTAACTTCTGCTTCACTGATGCATGAAGGGGAAGCCATTTTTCGCGCGCAATCAATTTATTATTAACTTACTCCTCGTATACGGACCGAGTAAGAAAAACATGATCAGATCAGATCAGTTTACTCGTTTCCCAACGAACGGATTTCGAGTACGTGATCCTGCCCAGGGACTGCCACCTTATCGTGGTGGGCAGGTTTGCGTGCTTTGTTGATCCCGAGAGCTATGCCGGCGGAAGCGTATGCTTCTGGGTGGGCCACCCTAGCCGGACTGGTCGAGGCTGAGAAGTCAGACGAAGTGCAGTCCACACCCCAATCCCCTTTCCCCCTCACTGTCCCATTGAATATTTCTCCTCCCACTTGGCCCTGCCCTCCCTTGCTGGACTCCCGTATGACGACTCACGCGACGTACAATGGATCTGATTCTGATGTGGCTTTATTCTTCATTATCATCTTTCTCATCTTCATTATCACCCGCTCATTGTCTCGATTAGCCATCGTTGCATAAAAATGAGACGTCAAGCCCCATTAATCACAGTCATCTTCCTTGTTCGGGCACCGATTATCGAGTACGTGATCTCGTCCAACGAACGGCTAAGTCAAGTTTAGAGCTGATCTGAGTTAGTCGAGTACGTCCGACGAACGAACCTCTAGAGTTTAACATACAAATTGGCGGCAAAAATGAGCGCCTAATTCAAACAAATACGGGCGATGTCTCATTGTGGACGCATCTTTTTTTCTCAACGGCTACTAGGCTAGCCCTACGACCTGAATTTCTTGACAAAGATAACTGCTAATTACTTTCTAATAATAACACTGCACCATAGATGTAGTGGACAATCAGGTAAACATACACTTGGACATCAATTGTAACCAGTATTATCATACAAATACTGCGTCGAAATACATTAACGGGAAGGATGAGTCTTACTTTTGCAGTGGTACAGTAAATTAGGTAAAACTCGTAAACCAATCAATCAATATTCATGAAAATTTTTCCTCATACAGACAACACCTGTACAAGTGACGTGTTGATTCGTATGTTTTTAAATTTTCGCCGTAGTATCCACAAATATTTTTTTAAGTTGACTTTTTAATGGAACTAGATAGAGAAAATCTTAAATCAACACGCCATGGCTACGCTTATAATTAGAATGTCCTAAGAATTTAGAAACGGCATCTTGATTAGGCAAGCTACAATTTCTAATTTAAATTGAACAGAATTTGAAGCGAATGTGCTGCCCTCCATAGAAATGTCTCCAAACCACTACACTCCGACTGCAAGATTCTTGGAGGGGAAGTTTTGCGCGAGTGAGAAGCTCGTTTGAGAGAGAGATGCACAGCCATACGACCCGTCTTTCAACAACAAAAGCCAGCGGCCGGCCGGCCGGATAGCCGCCTGGCTGGCTGGGTTGTAAATATCTGCTGTAAATACATTTGAAATGCATTTGAAAGGAGCACGGTCGGTCGACAACTAATAAGACACTTTTCGTGAGTTAGAAGATTTTGATTCGGAAAACTTGAACGATGTTCACGAGATTCACAAATCTATTACTTCTATGTAAATACAAATTCACTAAATTATTCTTTATAAATTTGATTTATTAATGTTAGAGTGATGATAAGAAATCCCCAAAATATTATTTATAATTTTATGTAGGTAGCCTATATTACACAAAGTGGAGTCAAGTTATACGCCTTACTCATGTCAATCATGTTCATCGTTTTAATTTTTCTTTCTTCTACTAGTAATATGACCCGTCTCGGCCCGGGGTAGAATAGGCCCAGAGTGACTCTGCTAGTCGTAAGAGGCGACAAAAGGAGACCTTGTCCCTTCCCCCCCCATTGTCCCACTGAATATTTCTCCTCCCACTTGGCCCTACCCTCCCTTGCTGGACTCCCGTATGACGACCCACGCGACGTACAATGGATCTGATTCGGATGTGGTTTTATTCTTCATTATCATCTTTCTCATCTTCATTATGACCCGCTCATCGTCTCGATTAGCCATCGTTGCATAAATATGAGACGTTAAGCCCCATTAATCATCATCATCTACTAGTAATATCATTTCGCGATACAAATATATCAGCAACCTGGTTGCCTTATCGCTCCACGGCGCTACAGTAGCTGGTGCCAGGACCAGCAGCTTACCAGCAACCTGGTTGCCTTATCGCTCCACTGCGCTACAGTAGCTGGTGCCTGGACCAGCAGCCCCAAATATCATAATTTAACTGGACAACTTTCCTTATAACTCCCCAGTTACCATCTACTAAAAATACAACACGATCGTTGGACTTTACTGATCAAGTACCCGTCTGGGCCCGGGGAAGAATAGGCCCAGAGTGACTCTGCTAGTCGTAAGAGGCGACAAAAGGAGACCCTGTCCCTCCCCCACTGTTTCACTGAAGATTTCTCCTCCCACTTGGCCCTGCCCTCCCTTGCTGGACTCCCGTATGACGACCCACGCGACGTTCAATGGATCTGATTCGGATGTGGCTTTATTATTTCTTATCTTCATTTTCACCCGCTCATCGTCTCGATTGGCCATAGTTGCAAAAATATGAGACGTTAAGCCCCGTTAATCAATCATCTTTACTGATCTAGTATAGGCAGTACTACGATATTTTACACCATTAAATATCATCCTAACAAAAGATGCCACCCCACCACTTTGTTCTCTGGAATGTTCACTCCTGCACTTAAAAATGCCATTTCCTCTCCTTCTGTTAACTTTTCAACAATCTCTGTGCCCAACAATGTGATTTGGATCCCATCACAGCACAATTGAGATACCATATTTGTTAATTGATATCCCATAATATCTCCACAGAAATTAAGTGTGGCATCCCTAACAGTATATCGCCTTACAAACTGTGGAATACAGTTATATAAACAAGATTTACTGATGATTTGTGTAGCAACACCTTTTGTACCCTTCAAAAGTCGGAGAAGAAATCTATTGCCAGACTCGAAACGAAATGCTGAACATGCTTATAAAGGTCCCCATAGGCTCACAACTTTCCCTAAATGGCTCATTAGATGAACATTATTAGTCATGTTCAGTGGCCCATAGAGGCCCTGATATTCAACGACAAATCTGACTAGCATGGTATTTGCAAACAAAATGCAAAAAGCAAACAAAAATAGCAACAAAACATTTTCACCTGTTGATCCTCACCTACTAGGCCTACAACCTAGTCGCTTGGCCTACTTTCTCACTCAGTTGATATAAATTAATATGATATTAATGTAGGCCAATACAGCAGGAAGCTTAGAAAATATATTTGGATAATTCCATTTATGGAAAAGGTCTAAAAAATGTATCGCTGTATGCAAACCTCAACGACCAATGCATACCTTTGCTTAATCAAGTACCATTTTGCTTGAAGCATGGAAAATGTAATATACCGGTGGATTAGCAGATCGTTGATGGCAGCAGCAACCTCGTGTATCTTTCGGCTTATCATCGGCGTCCTCATAGAATGGCAAAAATCTTGGCCCTCTGGTAAAATACAGTAGAAAAAAACTCAATGCGCTTTTAACCTGTTGATGCAATAATATTGTGTTGTTTTGTACCAGTATAAGTACAAGGCATGATAATACATAATATATGCATAGTGAAATAGGCCCATTTATTTCACTTGGTACACCTGCCCAGGGACTGCCACCTTATCGTAGTGGGCAGGTTTGCGTGCTTTGTTGATCCCGAGAGCTATGCCGGCGGAAGCGTATGCTTCTGTTAGGGCCACCCAAGCCGGACTGGTCGAGGAGGAGAAGTCAGACGAAGTGCAGTCCACACCCCAATCCCCTTTCCCCCCTCTGTCCCATTGAATATTTCTCCTCCCACTTGGCCCTGCCCTCCGTCTGATCCGTCTGATGGCACGTAATATTGACCATATTTGTCATGTAGCGAGAACCTACCGTCTTCCCAGTCCAATGCTGATAGCTCGGACTCGAACCCACGGACTGCTGGCGACGTACCCGATGATGTACTGGGGCGTAACTCCCGGGACAGTTCTCACCTACACTACTGGGATCTTTTATAGGACGTACCAGAGTTCGGACAGTAGTGATTAGAAATGATAGGAGACTAGTTTCAAACACAAGAGGAAACGTATTTATTGATTAAGGACATTTATCCTAACGTGGCTGAGACGTGACGAACCTGCCTATGGACTATCTATGTTACGTTTCTAACTGCTGGTCTACCTCTTGCCTCACGATTATGTTTCATATAATAAGGAAGGTAGTGTGTTTCACGAAGAAAACGCATCATGTCGTCATATGTACACCACACATGTTTAGATAGTAATGTATGGCGCATTTGCCAAGTGGCGGTAACTCATAACCACACCACTCTGCGAAGGAGAGGCCGAGGTGGCAACAGCGGCGCGAACTGCTGTATCCACTGCACCAACGTCGTCAAGAATGCTGGTAGTCTCGATGGACGCAGGGACTGCTCGGTATCTCGCAAGTAACGCGACAGCTGTAAGCATACAGTCAACAACAGGTGACGTTCAAATTCGTGAACAAAAAGAGAGGAATTATCGAGCATGGAGTCAAGTAAAGAAGTCAACTCCTCCGGTGAGGCAACAAGGTTACCAACAATAACATCAGTAGTAAATTTCAATAAATTTTGAAGTAGAAGTAATCTAATAGCAGCATCAAGATTATCGTCAGTGGCGCCAGGGAGCCCAGCCAGGGAGGGGGGGGAGCCAGGGGGGGGTTGGGGGGGGAGGGAGGTCAGGGGGGCGTGTACCACCGGTAGTGACGATCAAATCAGGAGAAGAAGAAGAAGGAAGAACATCAATGTGTGATACGGGTTGAGCAGATCCAAGCACTGAGGAATCAGTATCGTCTATCGGCACTAATACACCGGGTGTTGCCTCTAAAGGTGACGCAGAACAGTACTCCAGATAAAGCCCAATGGAGTCATGCGAACAACGCTGTGGAACAGAACAATATTCTCTAAATGAGCGTTTGTCCAAGGACTCCTGCGCCGCCCGACTCAACACAGCAATCTTGTCGCCTATCTTGAGCACCCTTACCGTCCCAACCAAAACAACCGGTGCGTCGGTGAAGAATCCGGAGGTGTCGAAGACATAAACTCGTGACTTCTCAATCTCGGAAACCTGGACCGCCAAGCCCCACTGCACGCGCAAGGACACTTTTACAAATTTAATACATTCACTCATCATAATAAATCCCGGACCCAAAATCTTTGTCCTCTAACTAAGATAATGGTCCATAACTTTAATTTAATCTAGGGGGACGCATTCCCGGGGCGTTGTTCAGCATTCAGGGCGTATGACAAGGTTCTATCGTAAGTATTCTGCAGAATAGGTTCCGCGTCGAGAATAGTCACACCATCCGTCAGAATTACGCTCGCATCGCGACATGCTTTAACAATACCCCGGTACCAATGAGGTAGACAATTTAATCCGCGGTACCGACATCCAGCATCAAATGACTGTCGCGAAGGTAGAAAGGCAACACATTTGATACCTAGTCGTCCGATCAAATCCGGGATATTCGTAAGTACAACAGAAGCATTAACCGTCGGTAACTGGTTAAGTTGAGGTACACCGATGTAATCGTCCGTGTCAACATAGGAAAGTGAAGTTAACCATTCACTTTGTCGAATGAACGTCGTCTTCCCGTAGGCCGGCGGTGCATAGATCAACAAACGAACATCAAAGACATGATAAAGAACGACGGTCGGCAACGTCGACATCTCGTCAACGAAATGTGGACAAGTTGAAGTCATTTTAAACCACAAAACAAAGAATAAGATAATAAAACCTCGTGAACGTGTAAAATACCATCTAGTATTCTTACCCTTCACTAATTTAATTTTGCACGCGTCGGATCTAAACAAATAATTTTTCCTTCATCTAACACAAATAATTCCTTAAATTTATTTGGGTCCGAGATCAATCCATGTAACACTCGAATAAGTTTCAAACAATCACCTTTCATTCCCTTATAGCGCTCATTCATACCCTCATTCAATCCCGAAATCATTCTCTCATTAAACAAGACCAGACCGAAACAGAGTTTGGAACTTTAATCCTTTTATATCTGCGGCTTTCCGAATGCTCATACCATCCTGGACCAGACTTACTGCATCCCGCATATCATTCTCGGAGAATGATCCTTTGTCCTTTTTTCTTTTTCCATTTCTCGTCATTTTCAAGCTGTAAAAATAATATTAACGTTGTGTTAGGTCAAAGCTCTTACTTATTATATAAATTTTTACCAGATTATTAATAGATATTAGCAAGCAAGTGGGCCCTGTGACTGCATGGGCTGCACTGCAAGGAAAGCTCACTGCCAGTAAAGTTTTTAAGCAAGCCTATAAGGCCCAGGCCTAGGTACGCCTAGGCTTAGCCAAGGCTACTAGGCCTAGGTATATGCCTAGTTTATCGGCCTACTCTACTGCGGAATATTTAAATGCACATCATAAGGCATGGCCTAGACCTACCATTTAAGTCAATTGCACCTGCCCAGGGACTGCTACCTTATCGTGGTAGGAAGGTTTGTGTGCTTTGATGAATCCTGGAGCTATGCCGGCGGAAGCGTATGCTTCTGGTAGGGCCACCCTAGCCAGACTGGTCGAGGAGAAGTCAGACGAATTGCAGTCCACACCCCAATCCCCTTTCCTCCCCTTTTCACTTTCCTCACGCTCCCTCCCACTGGCCCTCACATCATTTTCATATTTCACCCACTCTCATTGTCTCGATTAGCCACGTTGCAAAAATATGAGACGTTAAGCCCAAATATCAATCTATCAAGTCAATTGCACAACCAACTTCGTTATCCTAGTCATTGGGTTTCTCCTGGAAGCACTCGTCAATATGCATCTGAACAACATTAATTGGCCCTTGCAGGCCACAGATGCAACATTCACCTGCAAACAAATTAACGAACCCTATTTTAGAGTCAAGCCTCTCAAAAAGACAGATTGAGGAGGCCTACTAGGCCCTAAGCTTGCATATTTTATTGTTAGGTTAGCCCCCTAACTTTTAATACTTAATTAGTAAAGCCTTATCCAGGTTATCAAGGCGTACTTTTTGTTAACCCGCTTTGCGGTTCTATTCTGATAAAGAAAGTTATCGCATTTAATTGTTTATATATTGACAATTATTTTACTTACCTATTATATTAACTTCTGCTTCACTGATGCATGAAGGGGAAGCCATTTTTCGCGCGCAATCAATTTACTATTAACTTACTCCTCGTATACGGACCGAGTAAGAAAAACATGATCAGATCAGATCAGTTTACTCGTTTCCCAACGAACGGATTTCGAGTACGTGATCCTGCCCAGGGACTGCCACCTTATCGTGGTGGGCACGTTTGTGCGCTTTGATGATTCCTGGAGCTATGCCGGCGGAAGCGTATGCTTCTGGTAGGGCCACCCTAGCCGGACAGGTCGAGGAGGAGAAGTCAGACGAAGTGCAGTCCACAACCTCCCCCCTCCCTTTTCCTCCCCCTTCCTTTTTTTCACCCCGCCCTCCTACTTGCCCCTTTCCTCCAAACAGCCCCCTATTGCATCTTCATCTATCACCCACTCATTGTCTCGATTAGCCTCGTTGCAAAAATATGAGACGTTAAGCCCAAATATCTATCAAACCAACAGTCGCCTTCTAGCCCGTGTCCGGCCTCGACAGAACGAGCCTCGCCGGCAAGCTTTTCAAGCAACTCCATTCACCTTCTTATCGCTGATGTCTGGTTCAGCGGCTGCATGTCCACCAGCTGAAGTGGTACCTATCTTCTTCTGTTTCCTTTGGAAAGCTAGCCTGCGTTTTGCTTGCACCCGCTGACTGTGCAAGTCACTCTTCCTCTTACGGCTTGCTATCACAGATTTGCAGATTTGGCCCGGACTGTGGCCAAACAACGATTTTAGAGGAGATTGCCAATCAGGCCCTCCGTTATGAGTTGTCTTGGTTCATGTCTTTCCGCTTGCAGAACGTCTCCCTGCAACTGCTATGGTCGCCGAAGACATGGCACGGCCTGTTGATGAGGTCTTGTCGAAGCACCTGAACGTTGTTTCCCCCTCGTTTACAGCTTTCTGTCAGTGTCATGTTTTCGTTGACGTCATTATCTTTTGCTGTCCCCTTGTGCACGTGCAAACTTGGCGGACTGGCTGACACTAGCGCGCTCTCTCGTGAAGAGTAGACTCTACCTCTACTGCCCTGTCTGGCGAGGACGCTACGTGCCGCCTCCTGGGGCGCTTTTGTGGTACCACTTTCGTCTCTAAAGCACTTTGGCGTATTCCACGGCCAAGGCCTATCGACCGCTACCCTAACCTCACTTGTTTCTAATTTCTTCAGTTCCTCACTTGCCTCACTTTTACCTTGTAACATGTTTTGGAGTAATGCTATCATCTCTTCTTGGATATTTAATCGTTTTGACATTTCAGTATTTACCTTGTCTTTTTCTTCAATTATCTTCTTTGTTAGTTCTACTTCGATCATGAGTTCTTTGTATTTACACTTGTCTTGAAGTTCTAGGCCTCGGCCTAGCTCGCCGCCGCCAACAGTTTTCTGTACAGCAAGTGTTAGTCTTTTGATAAGCTCTTCTTTTTTACCTTCATTATGTAAACCTAGCTTTTCTAGTTCATCAACCAGAGCCATCAACCAGAGACGATGCGATTGAAAACTTTATTTCGTTACCCTTATAAAAATTTAAAATTGCCAAAATGTATCCAATTGATACCCAAACATTTGCCAAATTCGTGGCCACTTGGCCATTAATACTAACCAAGGTGTAACCATCAATTTAGCCAAGAGTGCTCACCAAAAGATAACCATATGATGACCAAACAGTGGTTTTTGTGTCAAAATACCCCTATTTGGTTGGATACCTAACATGTTCTTGCCAAAGATGACCACATGGCAATTATAACTAACCATGCGGTTGCCAAATGGTAGCTAAAGATTGCCAAATTGTAGCCACAGGTATCCAAATGGCAAAAAAATGATGACTATTAGATGACCAAATGGTAGCCACAGGTATCCATATGGCAAATAAATTATGGCCATTAGATGACCAAATGGTAGCCACAGGTATCCATATAGGGGCCATTAGATGACCAAATGGAAGCCACAGGTATCCATATAGGGGCCATTAGATGACCAAATGGAAGCCACAGGTATCCATATAGTGACTTACTGATGACCATTAGATGACCAAATGGTAGCCACAGGTATCCATATGGCAAATAAATTATGGCCATTAGATGACCAAATGGTAGCCACAGGTATGTTGCCATGTTGTGGCCAAGTGGTCATTAAACAAATTAATTAAAGTTGCTTAAATTAAATAAGTTAGTATGGAATAGAGAATTAGGGACTTCATGGTGTGAAAGAATACAGAATACAGAATCAGTAGAGAAAATTTAATGTTTCATAATACCAACATATATAAATGGTGGAAATCCAAAAATTTAAAACACCAACCCCAACTGGGAATCGAACCCAGGTCTCCCACTTGCCGGGTGGGTGCCATAACCTTTAGACCACCGAGACCGGCAATTCAAAGTCTGGATGTAATACATAATGTACTACATCCAGACTTTGAACTGCTGGTCCCGGTGGTCTAGGGGTAAGGGCGCCCACCCGGCAAGTGGAAGACCTGGGTTCAATTCCCTTCAGGGTTGGTTTTTTAACTTCTGGATTTTCACTTAACATCCTCTACAAGGCTATATTTTGAAATAATCATGCCCAGAAATGTCATAAGCCTACGATCACCGTTGAAATCTCAGTTTAAATGTACTTTGAAACAAAATGAGCTACCTTAAGACGCCGTATCTTAGCTGGGCAATTTCGTTTCTTGCTTTTGGCCGGTAATACAGAAAACTGTGAGGCAAAAATGCACTGGAGGAGACATAATTTGCAGGTGGCTAAAGGGTCGAGACTGGCCCTCGACCCGACCGTCGGGCAACCTTTTCACAGCGGGTGGCACGAGATACTTCCAAGTTGTAAAAATAGTGGTTTTCCTGATTTCTGTATTTTCTGCATGCATGTTCCAAACATGTTCGGTAGTCAGGTGAAAGTATGCTGTATTCATATTTGATTTTTTCGGTTTCGACATTGTGTGCTACATTCTTATTGTGTAATATGAATTACTGAATAATATATGCGAGTATTAATTTGCACAAGTTGTTTAAAAAATACAGAATTCCAGAAATGCGTAGAGACCAACAAAAATATCCAACATGGATCGGGATGTAAAAAAAACTTACAAACTTCAATCAGGATTGCCGGTTATGGGTATCGATCCGAAGACATCCCGAATTAATTCTCGAATTATCCTACCCACGCGACTTGCGACATTTTAAAGTATTCATTGAATTTTATTTTCCTACTAAACTACTTGGGTACCTAATAATATTCATTGTCCCTAAAACGTTGTAACAGTCAAAATAAGTAGGTAGCCATAAAAAGTCTTTGGCTAGTTAGACTATTCGCCATTGATTCTCTTATTGCAGACTATTTAGTACGACGTTAATCGGTTTACTCTAACCGAAGTGTACGCACTCTGTCATTGAGGCCTACACGACAACATGATGACATTCATTTACTAACAAACAAAACAATACAAAACTAAAATAAAGACATACTATTGTTTATTAGCCAAAAAACAATAATGTTGAATTGAGGGTGAAAACCCCGTCAGCATTTTCAAAATTTCCAAAAATAATGTATTATAAAGAGTATTATTTTATTTGGGATCTACGACTTATATTTTTATAATGGTGATTGATTGGCGCCAATCGATAAGAGGGCTCCATTGTATACGGATTAAAAACTCCTCGTAATATACTATCCATTATTGGAATAAGTAGATTTTTTGCCTTTGAAAAGGGAGCATCCATACATTTAGTCACGCAAATATGCAGATGTGTCACCACCTCACCATGGGTGTGCCAGAAAATGCCTAAAGCTGTATGTACACAATGTAGCAAGGGTCTCAATAGTTAGTCCCAACCAAGAATCGATCCTGGTCTTTCAGCATGTTTACATAAACAGAACGAATAGAAATTTAACAGGGTTCGTGTTCTAGAGTTGACTAGGTAGCTAAGTTGGTTGGCTAACAAATACAGCACTGTAATATCATATCTTTCATTGAAATTTGAAAGAGTCAACTCAACAGCTTCCCTCTTATCTTTCCTAGTACAGTCTTGGGTCCGGTATTTTGCCTGCCGGTGGTAGAACTCCCCCCTCCCCAAGATAACTTATAGATTTGTGAAGTGGGGGATGATGTAAGATAACTATAACATCATTGTTTTAACTAATTGTGTTCTGCGCTCAGGAAGTCTGAACGTCGTGGTCGTTGACCGACCTTGTAAACAGGTTATTTGCAGCCCCATCTCCTCACCCTCCAATGGACTTGACCGCCAGCTAGGAAGACAGTTGATCAGATAATCATGCAACATTTCGAGCTAGCACAATCACAGTCAACAAGGAATAAACACTATACTAATGGTAATGGGATACGTGTGTGGAAAAAGATAACACGGAAAATGTGGTATGAATAAACTTCGCGGACGAAGTTTTGTCAACATCCAGTTGTTTTCTAACACCCAGCAATACCGCCTGTCATGTATCACTCGACACATCGAACGTCACTAGACAAATCCCAAGTTCACACTAGACGTGCGTGAAACAAGAGGGTAGTTATTAAGCGAGCGAAGCGAGCGTTTCCACTTGACTCTTATGGCACTTCATTCTGTTTTTTTGTTTGTTTGTTTGTTTGTTTGCTTTTTTTTTTTTTTTTTTTTTATGTCCGTCGATAGCGGTCGAACGGAAAGTCCGATCAACTTGAAATTTGGACCATCCACAAGCCTCGATGTGGATTGAAGGTGTATAGTTTTGAGGCAAAATCGTTCGAAAAGTTACAAAGTTACACCATAGTTACTGCAAAATATTTTTCTGAAACAAAATGGCGGCAAAATGTGAGATAGCCAGATTTTTTTACAGATTTTTCCGGTCACGAATATGCTAATGTAATGGCGATCTGATAAGTATTGGCAAAGTTACACAAAAGTTACTCGAAAATATATTTCTGAAACACAGTAACAGCAAAATGTGAGGTGGCTATCTTATAGTAAATTTTCGTCCGGTCACGAATATACTAATGAAAACGCGATTTGATACATATTAGAGGCAGAAATTACATTTCTATTGCTGTCAATAACTGTTAGTAACGGTGGCGGACCGCGGCGAAAACATGTCAGCGAAAATTCTTAGCAACGCACATTGCACTGCATCCAACAATGTCGGGAAGTATAATAGCTATGGAAATTAGAAAAAATTTTGCAATGCGCATTCTTAAATTGTTGTTAATTGTTGTTTGTATAAGCATTGAAATCTTTTCGCCTGAAAGTTCGTAGATATTGACGCGCTCGCTTATCAACGCGTCAAACAGAGCGTTTTCCTAGTTTACAGTACGTAGCTTTGCTAATATTGTGGCCATTAGGGCGATAAGAATCCGTTTTTGTTCGATCCTCCGTTGTCCTCGTATAATTGTTTTTCTAAGAAATTTTGAAAATTGAACATCCGTTCTTGATATATGATGCAAATCTGCAGTAGTCACCATGTGCGTTATAGACCAACTTTATATTGAATTTCTCCGTAAAAGACCAAGGTTCAGCCAGGATAGCAATTAACTCTGAATTCAAACTCCCGATAACATTGAGTTAACACTAATAAGTGTATTAGTTAGTAAGTAAGTAAGTAAGTAAGTAAGTAAGTAAGTAAGTAAGTAAGTAAGTAAGTAAGTAAGTAAGTAAGTGAGTAAGTGAGTGAGTGAGTGAGTGAGTGAGTGAGTGAGTGAGTGAGTGAGTGAGTGAGTGAGTGAGTGAGTGAGTGAGTAAGTAAGTAGTCTTAGTATGGTGATACTGATAACAAATATTATAAACAACCCTTTATAATCTTTGGTGATAACATTGAGTTTATTAGTGTAATGATGATAATGTTGCCGCTCCATTAGGCAGGTGAATGAGTGTGGTATACCCACGTTGCTCTGTGCAGTGGTCCCCACTGTGATCGAGTTTTTGAAACAGAAAATGTTTAACTTTTGTTTTTACTTTATTTGAAAATTCATATTCGTGTCCATAGTGTTTGTGGTTGCATTTGCAGTTCTACAAGCACAAATAGACAATTAACGCCGAAGAAAGCTAAATAACGAATAGTGATCAATCCCGAGTTTTGTAGTTCAAATAACATTTAATAAGAATCATTTCGAAGTGATAGCATTTGTAGAAAATGTTTGCCTCGACCGCGAACCGAACCCGGTGATTAGGCTTGATGTATCGAGCTCTACCATCTTATCAATAGCCAGTGGCAATTAATGCAAACACTTTCTAAGTTGTTTTATTTTGTGATGATGATGGTCGAACAGTAGACTGAAATATCACAATCATTTTACGCTGTTTTTAGTTTTATCACAATCGTATGACCCTTGAGTTGGGTGGTAAGTACACAGGGTGTCTATGAAGTTTTTCAAATATCTACTGGGAATCAAACCTACGTTTTCCAGCATGCATACTGCGTGAAAAGCAATTCTCAATGTGTATAGCGTCGGTTTTATCAGTATATGTATTTCCGATCATCCGTTCGATTCCCGGCCGGGCAAACATTTTTCACTATTAGTGTCACTATACAACCTCTCATCAAAGTATTACTACGGCATTATTGTGTGTGTGCCTCTTTTTGCCCAGCCGCAACTGTCGACTTTTTATTATATGTTGGTATAATACAGATACACACACATTCATAAACATATAATCACAACTAGCTACAAGGTTGCATGCTTATATTTTATACGCGCAAAGAAAAGTTACGATTTCTCATTATCTACTGCTTGTGGGCAGTTTTTATCGCAGCGACTCGGTTCAAAAAATGTTCGTAATGAAACAAGCTAAATATTCACGCTACGTTATTAAATATTGGTAATTAAACAAAAGTGTTATGAAAAATAATTTTTTAGAGTACAATAGATTGAGAAAGGTTGGCATCAGGTAGAAACACCCCAGTTCGCTCGCTTCGAATTGCGGTCAAATTATTCCGCTATCCTTACCCTGCAAAAAATGGGGTGGTAGTTTTCAAGAAGTTCCTAGGTTGCCGCTAGGGCGCAGTCGTATCGCAATAAACAACTCTTTTCCAAGCTAGATCAATCATGACTTTGTCCAAATTTTGTGGATAGATAATTGATTGAAATACTATCATAAGATATCCACCATATGCACACATTCATTGAAAATGCATATTGCGAAGCCTTTTTTTCCTATCCCAACTCATTTTTAAACTACTGCCCAAATACTAAAGTCGTGTAAACACTGTATCGATTGTTTTGTTTACAAGTTACACACCCACCGCTGTGCCTACCGACCAACTATGAAGGTAGTGCAGGCTGGGCTGGTAATACAAGAGTTGGACAAGTTACACACCCACCGCTGTGCCTACCGACCAACTATGAAGGTAGTGCAGGCTAGGCTGGTAATACAAGAGTTGGACAAGTAACACACCCACCGTTGTGCCTACCGACCAACTATGAAGGTAGTGCAGGCTAGGCTGGTAATACAAGAGTTGGACAAGTAACACACCCACCGCTGTGCCTACCGACCAACTATGAAGGTACTGCAGGCTAGGCTGGTAATACAAGAGTTGGACAAGTTACACACCCACCGCTGTGCCTACCGACCAACTATGAAGGTAGTGCAGGCTAGGCTGGTAATACAATAGTTGGACAAGTTACACAACCCCCGCTGTGCCTACCGACCAACTATGAAGGTAGTGCAGGCTAGGCTGGTAATACAAGAGTTGGACAAGTTACACACCCACCGCTGTGCCTACCGACCAACTATGAAGGTAGTGCAGGCTAGGCTGGTAATACAAGAGTTGGACAAGTTACACACCCACCGCTGTGCCTACCGACCAACTATGAAGGTAGTGCAGGCTAGGCTGGTAATACAAGAGTTGGACAAGTTACACACCCACCGCTGTGCCTACCGACCAACTATGAAGGTAGTGCAGGCTAGGCTGGTAATACAAGAGTTGGACAAGTAACACACCCCCCGCTGTGCCTACCGACCAACTATGAAGGTAGTGCAGGCTAGGCTGGTAATACAAGAGTTGGACAAGTTACACACCCCCCGCTGTGCCTACCGACCAACTATGAAGGTAGTGCAGGCTAGGCTGGTAATACAAGAGTTGGACAAGTTACACACCCCCCGCTGTGCCTACCGACCAACTATGAAGGTAGTGCAGGCTAGGCTGGTAATACAAGAGTTGGACAAGTTACACACCCACCGCTGTGCCTACCGACCAACTATGAAGGTAGTGCAGGCTAGGCTGGTAATACAAGAGTTGGACAAGTGACACACCCACCGTTGTGCCTACCGACCAACTATGAAGGTAGTGCAGGCTAGGCTGGTAATACAAGAGTTGGACAAGTTACACACCCACCGCTGTGCCTACCGACCAACTATGAAGGTAGTGCAGGCTAGGCTGGTAATACAAGAGTTGGACAAGTTACACACCCACCGCTGTGCCTACCGACCAACTATGAAGGTAGTGCAGGCTGGGCTGGTAATACAAGAGTTGGACAAGTTACACACCCACCGCTGTGCCTACCGACCAACTATGAAGGTAGTGCAGGCTGGGCTGGTAATACAAGAGTTGGACAGTTACACACCCACCGCTGTGCCTACCGACCAACTATGAAGGTAGTGCAGGCTAGGCTGGTAATACAAGAGTTGGACAAGTTACACACCCACCGCTGTGCCTACCGACCAACTATGAAGGTAGTGCAGGCTAGGCTGGTAATACAAGAGTTGGACAAGTTACACACCCACCGCTGTGCCTACCGACCAACTATGAAGGTAGTGCAGGCTAGGCTGGTAATACAAGAGTTGGACAAGTTACACACCCACCGCTGTGCCTACCGACCAACTATGAAGGTAGTGCAGGCTAGGCTGGTAATGCAAGAGTTGGACAAGTAACACACCCACCGCTGTGCCTACCGACCAACTATGAAGGTAGTGCAGGCTAGGCTGGTAATACAAGAGTTGGACAAGTTACACACCCACCGTTGTGCCTACCAACCAACTATGAAGGTAGTGCAGGCTAGGCTGGTAATACAAGAGTTGGACAAGTTACACACCCACCGCTGTGCCTACCGACCAACTATGAAGGTAGTGCAGGCTAGGCTGGTAATACAAGAGTTGGACAAGTTCACACCCACCGCTGTGCCTACCGACCAACTATGAAGGTAGTGCAGGCTAGGCTGGTAATACAAGAGTTGGACAAGTTACACACCCACCGCTGTGCCTACCGACCAACTATGAAGGTAGTGCAGGCTAGGCTGGTAATACAAGAGTTGGACAAGTTACACACCCACCGCTGTGCCTACCGACCAACTATGAAGGTAGTGCAGGCTAGGCTGGTAATACAAGAGTTGGACAAGTTACACACCCACCGCTGTGCCTACCGACCGACTATGAAGGTAGTGCAGGCAAGGCTGGTAATACAAGAGTTGGACAAGTTACACACCCACCGCTGTGCCTACCGACCAACTATGAAGGTAGTGCAGGCTAGGCTGGTAATACAAGAGTTGGACAAGTTACACACCCACCGCTGTGCCTACCGACCAACTATGAAGGTAGTGCAGGCTAGGCTGGTAATACAAGAGTTGGACAAGTTACACACCCACCGCTGTGCCTACCGACCAACTATGAAGGTAGTGCAGGCTAGGCTGGTAATACAAGAGTTGGACAAGTTACACACCCACCGCTGTGCCTACCGACCAACTATGAAGGTAGTGCAGGCTAGGCTGGTAATACAAGAGTTGGACAAGTGACACACCCACCGCTGTGCCTACCGACCAACTATGAAGGTAGTGCAGGCTAGGCTGGTAATACAAGAGTTGGACAAGTAACACACCCACCGCTGTGCCTACCGACCAACTATGAAGGTAGTGCAGGCTAGGCTGGTAATACAAGAGTTGGACAAGTTACACACCCACCGCTGTGCCTACCGACCAACTATGAAGGTAGTGCAGGCTAGGCTGGTAATACAAGAGTTGGACAAGTAACACACCCACCGCTGTGCCTACCGACCAACTATGAAGGTAGTGCAGGCTAGGCTGGTAATACAAGAGTTGGACAAGTTACACACCCACCGCTGTGCCTACCGACCAACTATGAAGGTAGTGCAGGCTAGGCTGGTAATACAAGAGTTGGACAAGTTACACACCCACCGCTGTGCCTACCGACCAACTATGAAGGTAGTGCAGGCTGGGCTGGTAATACAAGAGTTGGACAAGTTACACACCCACCGCTGTGCCTACCGACCAACTATGAAGGTAGTGCAGGCTAGGCTGGTAATACAAGAGTTGGACAAGTCACACACCCACCGCTGTGCCTACCGACCAACTATGAAGGTAGTGCAGGCTAGGCTGGTAATACAAGAGTTGGACAAGTTACACACCCACCGCTGTGCCTACCGACCAACTATGAAGGTAGTGCAGGCTAGGCTGGTAATACAAGAGTTGGACAAGTTACACACCCACCGCTGTGCCTACCGACCAACTATGAAGGTAGTGCAGGCTAGGCTGGTAATACAAGAGTTGGACAAGTAACACACCCACCGCTGTGCCTACCGACCAACTATGAAGGTAGTGCAGGCTAGGCTGGTAATACAAGAGTTGGACAAGTTACACACCCACCGCTGTGCCTACCGACCAACTATGAAGGTAGTGCAGGCTAGGCTGGTAATACAAGAGTTGGACAAGTTACACACCCACCGCTGTGCCTACCGACCAACTATGAAGGTAGTGCAGGCTAGGCTGGTAATACAAGAGTTGGACAAGTAACACACCCACCGCTGTGCTTACCGACCAACTATGAAGGTAGTGCAGGCTAGGCTGGTAATACAAGAGTTGGACAAGTTACACACCCACCGCTGTGCCTACCGACCAACTATGAAGGTAGTGCAGGCTAGGCTGGTAATACAAGAGTTGGACAAGTAACACTCCCACCGCTGTGCCTACCGACCAACTATGAAGGTAATGCAGGCTAGGCTGGTAATACAAGAGTTGGACAAGTTACACACCCACCGCTGTGCCTACCGACCGACTATGAAGGTAGTGCAGGCTAGGCTGGTAATACAAGAGTTGGACAAGTTACACACCCACCGCTGTGCCTACCGACCAACTATGAAGGTAGTGCAGGCTAGGCTGGTAATACAAGAGTTGAACAAGTAACACACCCCCCGCTGTGCCTACCGACCAACTATGAAGGTAGTGCAGGCTAGGCTGGTAATACAAGAGTTGGACAAGTTACACACCCCCCGCTGTGCCTACCGACCAACTATGAAGGTAGTGCAGGCTAGGCTGGTAATACAAGAGTTGGACAAGTTACACACCCCCCGCTGTGCCTACCGACCAACTATGAAGGTAGTGCAGGCTAGGCTGGTAATACAAGAGTTGGACAAGTTACACACCCACCGCTGTGCCTACCGACCAACTATGAAGGTAGTGCAGGCTAGGCTGGTAATACAAGAGTTGGACAAGTGACACACCCACCGTTGTGCCTACCGACCAACTATGAAGGTAGTGCAGGCTAGGCTGGTAATACAAGAGTTGGACAAGTTACACACCCACCGCTGTGCCTACCGACCAACTATGAAGGTAGTGCAGGCTAGGCTGGTAATACAAGAGTTGGACAAGTTACACACCCCCCGCTGTGCCTACCGACCAACTATGAAGGTAGTGCAGGCTAGGCTGGTAATACAAGAGTTGGACAAGTTACACACCCACCGCTGTGCCTACCGACCAACTATGAAGGTAGTGCAGGCTAGGCTGGTAATACAAGTGTTGGACAAGTTACACACCCACCGCTGTGCCTACCGACCAACTATGAAGGTAGTGCAGGCTGGGCTGGTAATACAAGAGTTGGACAAGTTACACACCCACCGCTGTGCCTACCGACCAACTATGAAGGTAGTGCAGGCTGGGCTGGTAATACAAGAGTTGGACAAGTTACACACCCACCGCTGTGCCTACCGACAAACTATGAAGGTAGTGCAGGCAAGGCTGGTAATACAAGAGTTGGACAAGTTACACACCCACCGTTGTGCCTACCAACCAACTATGAAGGTAGTGCAGGCTAGGCTGGTAATACAAGAGTTGGACAAGTTACACACCCACCGCTGTGCCTACCGACCAACTATGGAGGTAGTGCAGGCTAGGCTGGTAATACAAGAGTTGGACAAGTTACACACCCACCGCTGTGCCTACCGACCAACTATGAAGGTAGTGCAGGCTAGGCTGGTAATACAAGAGTTGGACAAGTTACACACCCACCGCTGTGCCTACCGACCAACTATGAAGGTAGTGCAGGCTAGGCTGGTAATACAAGAGTTGGATAAGTAACACACCCACCGCTGTGCCTACCGACCAACTATGAAGGTAGTGCAGGCTAGGCTGGTAATACAAGAGTTAGACAAGTAACACACCCACCGCTGTGCCTACCGACCAACTATGAAGGTAGTGCAGGCTAGGCTGGTAATACAAGAGTTGGACAAGTTACACACCCACCGCTGTGCCTACCGACCAACTATGAAGGTAGTGCAGGCTGGGCTGGTAATATAAGAGTTGGACAAGTTACACACCCACCGCTGTGCCTACCGACCAACTATGAAGGTAGTGCAGGCTAGGCTGGTAATACAAGAGTTGGACAAGTTACACACCCACCGCTGTGCCTACCCACCAACTATGAAGGTAGTGCAGGCTGGGCTGGTAATACAAGAGTTGGACAAGTTACACACCCACCGCTGTGCCTACCGACCAACTATGAAGGTAGTGCAGGCTAGGCTGGTAATACAAGAGTTGGACAAGTTACACACCCACCGCTGTGCCTACCGACCAACTATGAAGGTAGTGCAGGCTAGGCTGGTAATACAAGAGTTGGACAAGTAACACACCCACCGCTGTGCCTACCGACCAACTATGAAGGTAGTGCAGGCTAGGCTGGTAATACAAGAGTTGGACAAGTTACACACCCACCGCTGTGCCTACCGACCAACTATGAAGGTAATGCAGGCTAGGCTGGTAATACAAGAGTTGGACAAGTTACACACCCACCGCTGTGCCTACCGACCAACTATGAAGGTAGCGCAGGCTAGGCTGGTAATACAAGAGTTGGACAAGTTACACACCCACCGCTGTGCCTACCGACCAACTATGAAGGTAGTGCAGGCTAGGCTGGTAATACAAGAGTTGGACAAGTAACACACCCACCGCTGTGCCTACCGACCAACTATGAAGGTAGTGCAGGCTAGGCTGGTAATACAAGAGTTGGACAAGTTACACACCCACCGCTGTGCCTACCGACCAACTATGAAGGTAGTGCAGGCTAGGCTGGTAATACAAGAGTTGGACAAGTTACACACCCACCGCTGTGCCTACCGACCAACTATGAAGGTAGTGCAGGCTGGGCTGGTAATACAAGAGTTGGACAAGTTACACATCCACCGCTGTGCCTACCGACCAACTATGAAGGTAGTGCAGGCTGGGCTGGTAATACAAGAGTTGGACAAGTTACACACCCACCGCTGTGCCTACCGACCAACTATGAAGGTAGTGCAGGCTAGGCTGGTAATACAAGAGTTGGACAAGTTACACACCCACCGCTGTGCCTACCGACCAACTATGAAGGTAGTGCAGGCTAGGCTGGTAATACAAGAGTTGGACAAGTAACACACCCACCGCTGTGCCTACCGACCAACTATGAAGGTAGTGCAGGCTAGGCTGGTAATACAAGAGTTGGACAAGTAACACACCCACCGCTGTGCCTACCGACCAACTATGAAGGTAGTGCAGGCTAGGCTGGTAATACAAGAGTTGGACAAGTAACACACCCACCGCTGTGCCTACCGACCAACTATGAAGGTAGTGCAGGCTGGGCTGGTAATACAAGAGTTGGACAAGTTACACACCCACCGCTGTGCCTACCGACCAACTATGAAGGTAGTGCAGGCTGGGCTGGTAATACAAGAGTTGGACAGTTACACACCCACCGCTGTGCCTACCGACCAACTATGAAGGTAGTGCAGGCTAGGCTGGTAATACAAGAGTTGGACAAGTTACACACCCACCGCTGTGCCTACCGACCAACTATGAAGGTAGTGCAGGCTAGGCTGGTAATACAAGAGTTGGACAAGTTACACACCCACCGCTGTGCCTACCGACCAACTATGAAGGTAGTGCAGGCTAGGCTG
Organism: Isoperla grammatica; assembly: GCA_945910005.1. Taxonomy (NCBI): domain Eukaryota; kingdom Metazoa; phylum Arthropoda; class Insecta; order Plecoptera; family Perlodidae; genus Isoperla; species Isoperla grammatica. The sequence goes on from OX246749.1 coordinate 16,244,989, forward strand.
GTAATACAAGAGTTGGACAAGTTACACACCCACCGCTGTGCCTACCGACCAACTATGAAGGTAGTGCAGGCTAGGCTGGTAATACAAGAGTTGGACAAGTTACACACCCACCGCTGTGCCTACCGACCAACTATGAAGGTAGTGCAGGCTAGGCTGGTAATGCAAGAGTTGGACAAGTAACACACCCACCGCTGTGCCTACCGACCAACTATGAAGGTAGTGCAGGCTAGGCTGGTAATACAAGAGTTGGACAAGTTACACACCCACCGTTGTGCCTACCAACCAACTATGAAGGTAGTGCAGGCTAGGCTGGTAATACAAGAGTTGGACAAGTTACACACCCACCGCTGTGCCTACCGACCAACTATGAAGGTAGTGCAGGCTAGGCTGGTAATACAAGAGTTGGACAAGTTCACACCCACCGCTGTGCCTACCGACCAACTATGAAGGTAGTGCAGGCTAGGCTGGTAATACAAGAGTTGGACAAGTTACACACCCACCGCTGTGCCTACCGACCAACTATGAAGGTAGTGCAGGCTAGGCTGGTAATACAAGAGTTGGACAAGTTACACACCCACCGCTGTGCCTACCGACCAACTATGAAGGAAGTGCAGGCTAGGCTGGTAATACAAGAGTTGGACAAGTTACACACCCACCGCTGTGCCTACCGACCGACTATGAAGGTAGTGCAGGCAAGGCTGGTAATACAAGAGTTGGACAAGTTACACACCCACCGCTGTGCCTACCGACCAACTATGAAGGTAGTGCAGGCTAGGCTGGTAATACAAGAGTTGGACAAGTTACACACCCACCGCTGTGCCTACCGACCAACTATGAAGGTAGTGCAGGCTAGGCTGGTAATACAAGAGTTGGACAAGTTACACACCCACCGCTGTGCCTACCGACCAACTATGAAGGTAGTGCAGGCTAGGCTGGTAATACAAGAGTTGGACAAGTTACACACCCACCGCTGTGCCTACCGACCAACTATGAAGGTAGTGCAGGCTAGGCTGGTAATACAAGAGTTGGACAAGTTACACACCCACCGCTGTGCCTACCGACCAACTATGAAGGTAGTGCAGGCTAGGCTGGTAATACAAGAGTTGGACAAGTAACACACCCACCGCTGTGCCTACCGACCAACTATGAAGGTAGTGCAGGCTAGGCTGGTAATACAAGAGTTGGACAAGTTACACACCCACCGCTGTGCCTACCGACCAACTATGAAGGTAGTGCAGGCTAGGCTGGTAATACAAGAGTTGGACAAGTTACACACCCACCGCTGTGCCTACCGACCAACTATGAAGGTAGTGCAGGCTGGGCTGGTAATACAAGAGTTGGACAAGTCACACACCCACCGCTGTGCCTACCGACCAACTATGAAGGTAGTGCAGGGTAGGCTGGTAATACAAGAGTTGGACAAGTCACACACCCACCGCTGTGCCTACCGACCAACTATGAAGGTAGTGCAGGCTAGGCTGGTAATACAAGAGTTGGACAAGTTACACACCCACCGCTGTGCCTACCGACCAACTATGAAGGTAGTGCAGGCTAGGCTGGTAATACAAGAGTTGGACAAGTTACACACCCACCGCTGTGCCTACCGACCAACTATGAAGGTAGTGCAGGCTAGGCTGGTAATACAAGAGTTGGACAAGTAACACACCCACCGCTGTGCCTACCGACCAACTATGAAGGTAGTGCAGGCTAGGCTGGTAATACAAGAGTTGGACAAGTTACACACCCACCGCTGTGCCTACCGACCAACTATGAAGGTAGTGCAGGCTAGGCTGGTAATACAAGAGTTGGACAAGTTACACACCCACCGCTGTGCCTACCGACCAACTATGAAGGTAGTGCAGGCTAGGCTGGTAATACAAGAGTTGGACAAGTAACACACCCACCGCTGTGCTTACCGACCAACTATGAAGGTAGTGCAGGCTAGGCTGGTAATACAAGAGTTGGACAAGTGACACACCCACCGCTGTGCCTACCGACCAACTATGAAGGTAGTGCAGGCTAGGCTGGTAATACAAGAGTTGGACAAGTTACACACCCACCGCTGTGCCTACCGACCAACTATGAAGGTAATGCAGGCTAGGCTGGTAATACAAGAGTTGGACAAGTTACACACCCACCGCTGTGCCTACCGACCGACTATGAAGGTAGTGCAGGCTAGGCTGGTAATACAAGAGTTGGACAAGTTACACACCCACCGCTGTGCCTACCGACCAACTATGAAGGTAGTGCAGGCTAGGCTGGTAATACAAGAGTTGGACAAGTTACACACCCACCGCTGTGCCTACCGACCAACTATGAAGGTAGTGCAGGCTAGGCTGGTAATACAAGAGTTGGACAAGTTACACACCCACCGCTGTGCCTACCGACCAACTATGAAGGTAGTGCAGGCTAGGCTGGTAATACAAGAGTTGGACAAGTTACACACCCACCGCTGTGCCTACCGACCAACTATGAAGGTAGTGCAGGCTAGGCTGGTAATACAAGAGTTGGACAAGTTACACACCCACCGCTGTGCCTACCGACCAACTATGAAGGTAGTGCAGGCTAGGCTGGTAATACAAGAGTTGGACAAGTTACACACCCACCGCTGTGCCTACCGACCAACTATGAAGGTAGTGCAGGCTAGGCTGGTAATACAAGAGTTGGACAAGTTACACACCCACCGCTGTGCCTACCGACCAACTATGAAGGTAGTGCAGGCTAGGCTGGTAATACAAGAGTTGGACAAGTTACACACCCACCGCTGTGCCTACCGACCGACTATGAAGGTAGTGCAGGCTAGGCTGGTAATACAAGAGTTGGACAAGTTACACACCCACCGCTGTGCCTACCGACCAACTATGAAGGTAGTGCAGGCTAGGCTGGTAATACAAGAGTTGGACAAGTTACACACCCACCGCTGTGCCTACCGACCAACTATGAAGGTAGTGCAGGCTAGGCTGGTAATACAAGAGTTGGACAAGTTACACACCCACCGCTGTGCCTACCGACCAACTATGAAGGTAGTGCAGGCTAGGCTGGTAATACAAGAGTTGGACAAGTTACACACCCACCGCTGTGCCTACCGACCAACTATGAAGGTAGTGCAGGCTAGGCTGGTAATACAAGAGTTGGACAAGTTACACACCCACCGTTGTGCCTACCGACCAACTATGAAGGTAGTGCAGGCTAGGCTGGTAATACAAGAGTTGGACAAGTTACACACCCACCGCTGTGCCTACCGACCAACTATGAAGGTAGTGCAGGCTAGGCTGGTAATACAAGAGTTGGACAAGTTACACACCCACCGCTGTGCCTACCGACCAACTATGAAGGTAGTGCAGGCTAGGCTGGTAATACAAGAGTTGGACAAGTAACACACCCACCGCTGTGCCTGCCGACCAACTATGAAGGTAGTGCAGGCTGGGCTGGTAATACAAGAGTTGGACAAGTTACACACCCACCGCTGTGCCTACCGACCAACTATGAAGGTAGTGCAGGCTGGGCTGGTAATACAAGAGTTGGACAAGTTACACACCCACCGCTGTGCCTACCGACCAACTATGAAGGTAGTGCAGGCTAGGCTGGTAATACAAGAGTTGGACAAGTTACACACCCACCGCTGTGCCTACCGACCAACTATGAAGGTAGTGCAGGCTAGGCTGGTAATACAAGAGTTGGACAAGTTACACACCCACCGCTGTGCCTACCGACCAACTATGAAGGTAGTGCAGGCTAGGCTGGTAATACAAGAGTTGGACAAGTGACACACCCACCGCTGTGCCTACCGACCAACTATGAAGGTAGTGCAGGCTAGGCTGGTAATACAAGAGTTGGACAAGTTACACACCCACCGCTGTGCCTGCCAACCAACTATGAAGGTAGTGCAGGCTGGGCTGGTAATACAAGAGTTGGACAAGTTACACACCCACCGCTGTGCCTACCGACCAACTATGAAGGTAGTGCAGGCTAGGCTGGTAATACAAGAGTTGGACAAGTTACACACCCACCGCTGTGCCTACCGACCAACTATGAAGGTAGTGCAGGCTAGGCTGGTAATGCAAGAGTTGGACAAGTTACACACCCACCGCTGTGCCTACCGACCAACTATGAAGGTAGTGCAGGCTAGGCTGGTAATGCAAGAGTTGGACAAGTTACACACCCACCGCTGTGCCTACCGACCAATTAATTAAACATTTATAAAATGATAATTGTTCTTGCAAGTTAATTGCCACATTAGTCATAGTTGGAAGAAGATGGAGTGAGTGAGTGAACTGGGAGAACACCCGGAGAAAACTAGTAGAAACCTCCATAAGAAAGAATAATATGACATGATGACTGTGTCAACTATTTCCTTTAGTAACACATTTTTAAATTATTTTTTATCATGTCTAAATTGGTATTATAAAGTTGAGGCATGTACAAATGTGTCAAACGATTATGAAATTAGAAACATTAATGGTTAACATATTGCTAGGAATTACAAATATAACAAAATCAACATCTAAACTAGGTACTGATTTGTGGATTGTTAATAGTGGCAGGATTTATATTTCATCAAAGCGTGTGCATGTATGTAAATCACAATGTTAATCACATTTTCATTCCTTCTTTGGAAGGTATATAAGCTGTACGAAAATTCTTATGAAGTATCATACATTAGTACAAAAAATGAGAAAACAATATTTCCTTAAATTCTGAGTTGGGAATTATTTGTTTGGTCCAGGATAGAATAGGGCCAGGGCAGTTCAATGCTTGCATGCCGTAACAAGCGACAAAAGGTTCAACGTCATTATAGTGTGGTGTAACTGAGTATGATGTATAACCTTAATAACAAAACTAGAAGATAAACCAAAATCAGGTATTCAGCAAAGTGGGAAATGTCCAACTTAAGGTACATGTTATTGGAAGTTGACCGAATTTACATAATTATAAGTAAAATTAAATCTAAACTAAATATGTAAACAGCATTAATTTAACATTGTTAGACAGTCCAAATCAAAAAGGAAAATAATAATATAACTATTTTAATAACTATTTTAATAACAAAAAAACAATGAAAACGTCCTTGTAAAGCATTATTTAGCTATTAACGCCTATAGAAGGGTTCACACAAACCGCTAAGGATTATGGCTACAAATTGAACTTATAGAAATGTGTACTAGCGTTCACACAACACTTCGGATAGTGAGAAGGGTAACGACTAGTGCTGTAGCTAAGAAAATATAACTAACATTTAGCTTCT
>OX246749.1:16255233-16315233 GCA_945910005.1 Isoperla grammatica
AATAGATGAACAATACATTACCACTTATGTCTTAAATTAGTGTTTCAATTAATACAAATAAAACACATTATCCCATGTATATTATTAATTAATTTAAGAAAATGATTCATAAACATTTTATGAACTCGTTCATAATTCATTATGTAATAGCTTTCAAATCTATTTTAAATCCTTTTTAAATATAAGACATTGGGCCAAATTGGAAATTTATGTTAAGTAGCCTATATCAAAATACATTTTACATAAAACATTTCTGTGATGAATTAATGCATTTAATAAAACATATTATACATTTTTTTTTCATGTGGGAAGGGCAGCTCCAGGTGTAGCGCTGCTGACTGCAAGCGGCGTAGTCGCACTTACTGCTTCTGAAACCAAACCAAATGTTTAACGTATGATATTTTTAGGGAAATGTATAGCCTAACAAGGACAAATAATGCTGCAACTTCAAACTACTACTTCTACTGATGTAGAAAGAATCACACAATTCTTTTCTTAAACACTTAACAGTTGAATTTGTAGAAGTCTGATGTTTGTTTGACCAGATTTTTCAGAGCAATTTAGTCAGATTGTCATCATCATCATTAGACGAAGACTAAGACTTAGACTAAGTTCAGAATACATGCAACTCTTTTCTACACTATAAAAAGCAATCACATTGATAACGACAATGACTGCGCTGTTATCGTTTATTCATACCCTCTACAGTATTGGTCGATCGGACATCAAGGTCGATCGATAGACTCGAAATGTTGGCATCGAGCTTAGATAAGCCAGGAAACCTGGGATCCCCTTACATAAAATTATCTGCGCGACGAACTCGACTTAGCATTCATCAATCAACAGGAATAACAAAATTACTTTTTTAATGTCATAATTGGTTTCATTAGATACGAATTATGCTTCTTCGACGACGCTCATTGGGAGGAAGGTGTGCAGTGAGGAGATATCTATAGTTCGACATAGTTTGAAGCTCTACCCCGACGTAAAGTACCCAAGACCCAAGCACAACAAACGTGAGTGATTATAAATGATATAATATATGAAAACTGTGTGTTAATATGATATAATTGTCGGGTTGAAACGGGGGTAAGCGGTGGTCACATAGCGATGAAGGGAAGCAGCATAAAACTGAGAAAATATCAGTTCTACACAACATGATTACAACAAAACTTACCAGTGAATGGGATCGTCTCCGTCGCCTCCAACGGCCGGACCAAGGTCACATGAGATACAACACACTTTAGGACCTTGCCGTTGTCCTTAGTCTGGCGGGGGAGTATGAGTCTCTGCATGACAGATCCCTTCATCCAGGGCCACCTCCACGCGTCCTGAGGGTTGCCTACAGAGTCATCTTGTAAGTCCAAGTGGATTATTTTATCTCCCAGGATCCAGGATATGTTGGCGACAGGACGAGCCCCGTTCACCTCACAGATGGCCGTGACGCTGGCCTCCGTGTAGACAACACTCAGGGTTGGTGCACTGGGGGGACCTGAAGCATGACATAGCAACACTGAGACATACAATCATCTAGCCTCGTGCAGCGCACAGGTGGCCGTGTAGACAACACTCAGTGTTGGTGCGCTGGGGGGACCTGAAGCATGACATAGCAACACTGAGACATACAATCATCTAGCCTCGTGCAGCTCACAGGTGGCCGTGTAGACAACACTCAAGGTTGGTGCGCTGGGAGGACCTGCAGCATGACATAGCAACACTGAGATATACAATCATCTAGCCTCGTGCAGCTCACAGGTGGCAGTGTAGAAAACACTCAGGGTTGGTGCGCTGGGGGGACCTGAAGCATGACATAGCAACACTGAGACATACAATCATCTAGCCTCGTGCAGCTCACAGGTGGCAGTGTAGAAAACACTCAGGGTTGGTGCGCTGGGGGGACCTGAAGCATGACATAGCAACACTGAGACATACAATCATCTAGCCTCGTGCAGCTCACAGGTGGCAGTGTAGAAAACACTCAGGGTTGGTGCGCTGGGGGGACCTGAAGCATGACATAGCAACACTGAGACATACAATCATCTAGCCACGTGCAGCTCACAGGTGGCCGTGTATAGAAAACTCAGGGTTGGTGCGCTGGGGAGACCTAAAGCATGACAAAGCAACACTCAGACATACAATCAACTAGCCTTGTGCAGCTCACAGGTAGCCGTGTTAAATCACTTGGGGTGAGTCTACTACTATTAACAATACGTGTCAGGCCCCAATGCAACATAAGGCCCCAAATCTCAGCTAGTTATACAGATTGAAGGTCAAAAAGGGTTTCAATCGATTAAAAAGTATGATTAAGATTTAAAAAACAGCTCACATATAAGGTCTTCCTACAACAAGTCACAATGTGTGTAAATAATAATACAACAAAAGAGCCCATATCTTAGTCTGTTTTACAGATAGACATTTAAAAATTGTTTAATCGATTTAGATGTATTATTACCGCTCTAAAACCAATTTTACAGTAGGGGTCTAGATAAAACTAGTTACAATGTGAGTTAGGCCCTTATTCATGAAAAGGGCCCATGTCTCAGTCACTTTTACAGCTGGGAGGTCAAAAATGGTTTTAATCGTTTAAACGTATCATAACTATTTTATAGACAGCTCACAGTGGGGGTTTAGCTTTAACTAGTCACAATGTAGGGTAGGCCCTATTACAACCAAAGGGCCCATATCTCAGTCAGTTTTACAGATAGAAAGTCGGAAATGGTTTTAGTCGATTAAGACGTATGATAACCATTTTAAAAACACCTCACAGTGGGGGTCTAGCTTCAACTAGGGACAATGTGTGAGGCCCTAATACATCAAAAGGGCCCATATCTCAGTCAGTTTTACAAATAGACGATAGAAAATGGTTTCAGTCGATTAAGACGTATAATAACCATTCTAAAAACACCTCATAATGGGGGTCTAGGTACAACTAGTCACAATGAGTGTTAGGCTCCAATACAACAAAAGGGCCAATATCTCAGTCAGTTTTACAGATAGGAGGTTGGATATGGTTTCAATCGTTTGAGACGTACAATTACCATTCTTAAAACACCTCACAGTGGAGGTCTAGCTACAATTAGTCTCAATGTGTGTCACGCCCTAATACAATAAAAGACCCCATAACATAACGCACACGTGCATTGAAGATAGATAGGATCTGTCATCGGAGTTATTATCCAGATTAATTATGTTCAAATTATCACAAATTTGTGTTCAAGATTTGTATTATTAAATTAAAGATTTAAGGTGTTATTAATTGAACCATTACAATCTAGGAAAGTAATTTCTAAAACAGATTGTTGTAGCTGCCGTGAGTCTTGACCATCCATTGACTGATCCGTGACAAAGTGGTAGTCTTGTTGGTAAACCTACTTGCTACAATGAGAGTCATGTATCTGTATTCATCTTTGTTCCCGGACGCTCTGATGAAACACCTGACCGGCCCGTTGTCCTCCTCGCTGACGTTGCTCACAGCCAGTCCGCACTCGCCGCTCTGCAGTCCAGCCCCCAGGTAGCGATGCCGGCCGGCGCTGTCGGCAGACTCGGATCCCTGGTCGAAGTCAAGTCTTTTGCCTGGCGGGAAGAAGTAGCACTGTCCCAACGGTTCCTGCGCCTTCAACGCGAACCTCGCCTCCCCGCCCTGGAGAACGACGGCCTCCCTCGGTGTCCGGGTGTGAGAGATGGTGCCCCAGGCTGTAACCAGGGAGCAGATATACAACACTTTTATTGTGATGTTTGTGTTATAGTCTATACCAACTCAGTTACAATACATTTCTTGCTGATTTTCAGTTGTTTTTATTTTACTTTTGGTATTTTAATTTTTGAAAGTTTGCTTTGTGGGCAACGACGAACTCAACAACTATACTCGAGGCGACCTTAACGCTAGACCTGGAAGATCGACAATTTTGCGACAAGTCCGCTATTTTGTACAAACTTGGAAGTCTATTTATAAAGTCTTCTCGCAGCGAGCGCGCGGAGTTCCATCGAATAATAGAAGAGTTGCCTCTACCTGCCATGCGCGTTCTATTGTTAGCCATTCTAATGCACAGTGAATACTTTTAGAGTTTCATATTTTAGATATTAATCAATTTTGGTTTTATTAATGCACACAGTTTTCCTTGTCATACTTAACTTATTTCATATATTTCCATTTTCAAATTTTTTCTATGATGATTTTTGCATTTTACGAAATTGTTGTATCCATTGGTTTATGTTCGAGCATTTTCAGGTAGCGTGTTGTGTTTTATGGGTGTTTTGTTACGAATTTATGCGTATTGTAGACGCATGCCTATTACTATCTTAAGTCAATATTTTCAATATTATCAAGTGTCATAAGCTATGTACGATGCACGATATAGGGTGAGTGCAGGAGACTTATTAGAGTAAAGCATGTTCAGTCCGGCCCTTGGTTCACTTACGTCTCCGAGTGCACCATCACACTGTCTCAGCATGAGTTTGAGCAGTGTACAAGCGTGGCGGAAAATCTAAATGTTAATAGTGAACTGTATGCGACAGTATGACTTTAAACGATTCATTGTAGTAAAAATATAAATCCATCTTCAAGAGACAACAAGAAACCCAAGTTTCACGCGAACGAAGTCGCGAGCACGCTCGTTATTAACAAAGGGGTCAATGGGGTTTAGGATAAGCTGGTTGTTATTGAAAAGTGAAAACATTATCTCGGACTGGACCCCTTTTCTGGTAATATTCGACTTCAGCTCGACCTCATTCATTCGAACAACTCTCATCTCATGTCGAAAAAGTGAAACACTAGTTTGCGATTCTGATATACTTTCGAAATCAATGACAACCGGAAGTTATGAGGGATCGAAATTAAGAAAGTGTTAGCCAATCACAGGACAGGAAACGCGGAAGGCACAGCTGCTGTGTGCCGCACTAGCGAAGCCTAGCGGCAATCCAGTACACCACTAGACCTTGGTTTCCTTTTCCTAGTTTATAGGTTAGGTTCTAAACCGTAAGTTACAATTCCAATCAAAATGCCTCTAAAAAGGTTTACGGAAGAAAAGTAGCATAGTACTTGACAATAATTATTGGGGTGAGTAAATAAATCAAATAAATACGTGTCTCTACTATTTAAGTTATTATGATTTAAAGTGGGGTTATGTGTCCTCCTATATTACACTTCACAACCTAAATGGTAACCACTAGGCCTAGCGTATTTATAATAATGCCATAATGTTATGCAATTGTAAGAAAATATGTTTAATTCTTCTACAAGTGATACATAGGTCTTATCCTAGTTACTTTTGGTATTAGTCTGTATTAGGCCTACACACCTAGTTCATTCGAAGTTATTCCCTCGCAAATATTTATAGAGGCCTATGCTGCATGTTCAAAAGGCTATGATATAGATTTCACTGACCAATCACGGACATCTCAAGATAGTAGAAGCAAAGAACGGTTTTGATCCCCACAAATTGCAAGAGTTTTGTTTTTTGTGTTCACATATTCTAAAAAATGTGCTGATTACGCACATATAAAGTCTACCACTGAAATCCGATGGGAAATTGCTTTAATTTGCATTTTAATTACGCATAATTAAAATTGAAATTATTTTTTTTATCGAAACTGATTGCCAAATTACAAAATGTTTTCAACTTAATTCACGAGAAATTAATATTTACATCAAATGAATTTTTAAAAATTTCATAAAAGTCATTAAAATGCGATTAAATTACATTTTAATCAAATTTACATAAGCTTATTAAAAATTTAATTCTAGGAAAACGAATAAAAAAAAATGAGTCTACTTCATTAAAACGCCTTTATTATGAACCAGTTGACAACATATATAACGATCATCAAAAGTCTACCACTTTTGATTACGTTTCAATCAATTTAATTGTGGCCTATAATTTTTTAATCGATAAATGGGCCGTATTGGTCGCTTGTGAAGTCTCATCAACATCATTATGAACCACAATAAACATGCATATTTATGTGATATTTTCACATCGTACTCAGGTGTATATCGCTAATTAGTTTGTAATTAATTATGCTAATTAGTAATTAATTGCTAATTATTAATGAATAATTAAAATATTGAAAATCCTACAAAAATAAATTAATGAACTTCACATAAATAACTTTTATATTGAACAACATTCTAAATTGGCAATCGCTTATCATCAAAATAAAACTCATTGCCTATCATTTAATTGAATACTGATATTAATATTATCATTAATTTTATGTAATGTGTGATGCAAACAACAATACAAATAAACAAATTTTTACTTAATTCTACTATGCTACTTTACCCACACACGTATTGTGTCAGTACGAGTCATATCCGTACTATAGATTATTGATTAGTGATATAATTAGGATTGATAACAGATATCGCTGTGAAGTAAGGTACACATTTGTATTTATTTACATCTTTCTAACTATAACGAGCGATTAAATTTGAATTGGGTCGGTTATATTATGTTATTTATGGCAAAAACGGGTAACATTATGAACAAAAAGAATTATGTCACAATCGTGTTTACAACATAATTACATAATTTATGTCATGTTCTGAATCTCGCGTCCACAAGCAAAGTAAACCAAGTGCATTCAAGTTTTTTGTAGTAGACGATGTTCAATCAGTTGCTTAAAATAATCAAAAAATATTGCATAAAACATTTAAAAACAATAATAAACAAACCCAATTTGATAAACAAACAATTTAAATTTTGAATTTGGTAAAAAATAAACAAATAACGCATTTGGAATATTACGTGCATCATGTCCACGTTCATCACACAATTTAAAAATACATTCATCAACAGATTGGCTTCTAACTGGGAAAACATTCGTTAGAGTGCGTTTTTTATCAAGAGATGCCGAATCACCGCATTAATAACAATGGGTTCTGTAGTCAAAATTTGCAACTTCTGAACGCAGGGTGCGAGGCGATGTTTTAGTTCGTTTTTCCTTGTCAAATTGATTTTTATTTTTAAGAAACAATTTGATAGCTTTAGGGTGACAAAAATCTCTTCGACATGTTTTGTGCACCTTGTCTCCAGATACCAGATTGATAACAACACCTCTTGCCTCACTTGCTATTGTGATGCTATCAATGCCTTTGTTGCCCAATCGAACTGTTTTGTCCCCATCATTGAATTGTTTGCTGCACAATCCGCATTTGTTTAACTCCATGGTCGTGGGTCTATAAATTAAAAAGTATGCCCCGCCCAATGTTACAGAATTACTGTACTGCATTTTGTGTGTGCGGTAAGGAGGTCGGGCTGGTGAGAGGGGGCACCGTAGCACGTGAGTAGACGTGGTTTAGGGATTAAATCGGATATAAAAATATGATACACACGAACTCGTTTACTTTGATAATTCTGATCCCGCAATCGTATTTTGAAAATTTCCGTTTTGCGGTGGGAACTTTTGTTAATGCGACTACAAAATAGTTCGACTGGTCGGGTTACAAATGACTGCCCGACCTATCTTATCACTTTGCCGCATTTGGATCGAGAAACAGAATATGTTTAGTGACCGATTGGTGCGAGATTTACTAAAAACAAGAAAGTGGAAACGAACAAATAACACTTAACAAACCGTGGTTGCACATTTATAAAAAGATTTTGTGTTCTCTCACGATTACAATACATTTCATAGTAACGGAATCTGAAACTATGAATAGGATTCGGGTACTATGGATTACTATGACTGATACCCGAACGATGTCATCCTCAACTGTTATCTAATAGAATGATTATGTGTGTTGATCAAATTGAATAATGTAAGAAGTAGGGGAACAGTGTACTGAATGACTATTGAATAGAATTAATAATTCGGTTTTGTAATTATTCAATCTAAATTACCCCCCCCCCCCCCCACCCACACGGCCCTCCCACCAACCAACCCACCAGAAACACTCGCACTTTGGATGCACCCTCAATGCTACGAAATTAATCGAAAAGCATAATATGTATTACAAAATCAAGAGACTTACCACCGGTGTTTTCAACATTGTCCCTCGGTACAGCACGGAAAAACACTACTAGACAATATTCACAGACGGATTGCACTTTTCTCCAGCCACGTCCGAAAGCAGAATGACAATAATCAACCAGGTAACGTGCGACCCCAAATAACTTCAAGGAGATATTTTTAGAGCTCATAATCCCTTCTAATTATCTGCAGCCCACAGAATTAACTCAAAACATTCCAACAAACATATTTTTCCCTGCTTAGCGGTAATTTATCCGTCTAGATTATGGCGACTTTTGGTTTCAGTATGTGGATTGTGGAATACTGCAAGCCAAATAAACCATGCCTTTATGTTATTTTCAATAATCACAATAATCAATTATTTGTAGCTATTTTATGAGCAATCCAGCATACATTCTAAATTATTAATTTGTAATATTGCATTAATTTGTTCGATTACAGTTAGAAATAGTTGTGGATTCTGTATTATATTTAAGATCGATAATTATTTTCATGCAATTCCGCCATATTCGAATTATTCTTCAATAATTAGCAATTAATTACTAATTAGCATAATTAATTACAAACTAATTAGCGATATACACCTGAGTACGATGTGAAAATATCACATATATATGCATGTTTATTGTGGTACATAACGATGTTGATGAGACTTCACAAGCGACCAATACGGCTCATTTATCGATTAAAAAATTATAGGCCACAATTAAATTGATTGAAACGTAATCAAAAGTGGTAGACTTTTGATGATCGTTATAAATGTTGTCAACTGGTTCATAATAAAGACGTTTTAATGAAGAAGACTCATTTTTTTCAATTCATTTTCCTAGAATTAAATTTTGATTAAACTTATGTAAATTTGATTAAAATGTAATTTAATCGCAATTTAATGACTTTTTTTAAATTTTTAAAACTTCATTTAATGTAAATATAAACTCCTCGTGCATAAAGGTGAAAACATTTTGTAATTTGGCAATCAGTTTCGATAAAAAAAATAATTTCAATTTTAATTATGCGTAATTAAAATGCAAATTAAAGCAATTTCCCATCAGATTTCGGTGGTAGACTTTATATGTGCGTAATCAGCACATTTTTTAGAATATGTGAACATAAAAAACAAAACTCTTGCAATTAGTGGCGGATAAACCAGATTTTTGCCTTCGTTGCTTCTACTAAGAATGTTTGGGTACATGTAATGATCTCACTTTTTTCGAACGAAGTTTCGAGTGCCTCGGCCGATCAGAATCGCATTTTATAGTTCTCAGTTCGAGATTTGATGAGATCGCTTCTCGAATATTATCAGAATCAGGGTCCTGGTAAGAAGTCAAGTGTTTTCATTCATTACTATTGGGGCATGTGTGTACATTGTAGATAACTGAAAGTAATGATACCCCAAAGTGAAAACCAGAAGTGATACAAATGTAGGTAACATCTCTTGCGAGTTAGATGCAGTTTTCCCATACCGCGTGTGTGCCTTTGCAATACGAACACTAGAACGGACGGGCTAAGTGGAGATATATTATAATAGGGTGGCGCATAGCGATCACGGCACTGCCCGGCCCAGCAAGTGGGAGACCTGGGTTCAGTTCACAGTCGGTGTTGATTCTTGTTACTTTCTGGGTTTCAATCGAATAGATCTATGCAAATACATTGTGCATCTCAGCTGCTCGAGGTGGGTCCCTCCCTCTGGTGACCGGTTCACGCAAAGAAGGCTCTGGTGGAAATTGTTACTCAAGTATGGCACTGTTACATTGATTTTATATCACGTGTATTTAGCCTCCATTCGTCCCAGCCCTCTTTGTGACTTGAACGTTCTCGTCCCTCGTTTGGCCCTGGGATAAAAATGTCCAGACAGCGCTAGTTTGCTTTCCTAATCAGAGACAAACTAATACGCAACTTTCTGTTTAGGAAGCATGCATATTTTATACACATTCGATTTTAAAATTATCATAACGAAATCATTTAAAATTACGTGCATTAAACGCGTCATTTTTTTTTTACCGATGATACCGAAAGAGGTGGTTCAGTGGTAGAACACGGGGCTTAATGAGGGAGTTCGCAGGTTCTGTACCCGTTACCGGTAATTCTGACTAACAGATTTTGTTCTGAGGATTTTCTCGGGCACATTGCGAATGGTTCCCAACTATTTCACGAAGAGTCAAGAGGGGTATGAATCCCCCTCCCTTGCTGAATAATGTATTGAACTATAGCACTGTCTCCTGTGTATTATTGTTTTGTTTTTTTCCTATGCAGAGATGGCTTCCTCAGCCATTCTTCTTTCTCGCTATCCAATATAAAATGGCTTACTTTTCTGACCTGCCCATATCATTGGGCAGGCGTCAATGTCACTCTGAAGTGCGGCACACCTTAAAAGGTGTGCTCTGTCTTGGGGTTCAAAATTACATTATTACAAAGTACATTATTGTTAATTGTATTGTGATTTAACAAGTGGGATTTTGATATTCTGTTTGCAAATAAAAACATGATTATTATTATTATTATAATTATTATTATTATTATTATTATTATTATTATTATTATTATTATTATTATTATTTAAAAGCATACTGATAAGAAGTAACTGTTTATCTATATAAACTATATAAATACGCATGTAAATAAATAAATGTTATTCATTTACATGCGCATTTATATAGATATAGATATTAGGGTGTATATCAGGCTAGGCCACACACATAGATAGTGAGATGTGGCAGAGTTGATTCTTCTTCTTGATGAGCCTGTCCTGTAGATAGAGGTCGTGAAAAACGGTGATAGCGAAATTCGCGATTTTATTTTTAATGTACGTTTTTTCGCCTAAAATGTAATATTGTCGATTAGTTACATCATTGAGATATGGAAAAACACATTTTGAAATCACGAATTTCGCAAAATCTCACCTATAGCGCGAAATTGCGAACGCATTTGTATAAAACTGGTAAAAACGTGGTTTAAATCTCGAAATTGACTTCTTAGGGCGTATTTATTCTTTTCTCGTAAACTGCGGTAATCAGTCAGTCAACGGTCACTCGTGAAAGGACCCTCTTCTTGTAAAACCATGTATAGGCCACCCAGGACTACCTTACATATGCTTTCGTCACAGGCGAGGCACTCGTAGCCAACCAGCGAACAGCCCGAGACACAGATATACTTGGCCCAAGACTACCTTACAGATGCTTTCGTCACAGGCGAGGCACTCGTAGCCAACCAGCGAACAGCCCGAGACACAGATATACTTGGCCCAAGACTACCTTACAGATGCTTTCGTCACAGGCGAGGCACTCGTAGCCAACCAGCGAACAGCCCGAGACACAGATATACTTGGCCCAAGACTACCTTACAGATGCTTTCGTCACAGGCGAGGCACTCGTAGCCAACCAGCGAACAGCCCGAGACACAGATACTTGACCCAAGACTACCTTACAGATGCTTTCGTCACAGGCGAGGCACTCGTAGCCAACCAGCGAACAGCCCGAGACACAGATATACTTGGCCCAAGACTACCTTACAGATGCTTTCGTCACAGGCGAGGCACTCGTAGCCAACCAGCGAACAGCCCGAGACACAGATATACTTGGCCCAAGACTACCTTACAGATGCTTTCGTCACAGGCGAGGCACTCGTAGCCAACCAGCGAACAGCCCGAGACACAGATATACTTGGCCCAAGACTATCTTACACATGCTTTCGTCACAGGCGAGGCACTCGTAGCCAACCAGCGAACAGCCCGAGACACAGATATACTTGGCCCAAGACTACCTTACAGATGCTTTCGTCACAGGCGAGGCACTCGTAGCCAACCAGCGAACAGCCCGAGACACAGGTATACTTGGCCCAAGACTACCTTACAGATGCTTTCGTCACAGGCGAGGCACTCGTAGCCAACCAGCGAACAGCCCGAGACACAGATATACTTGGCCCAAGACTACCTTACCTATGCTTTCGTCACAGGCGAGGCACTCGTAGCCAACCAGCGAACAGCTCGAGACACAGATATACTTGGCCCAAGACTACCTTACACATGCTTTCGTCACAGGCGAGGCACTCGTAGCCAACCAGCAAACCGCTCGAGACAAAGGCGCGCAGATAAAGATCGCTGATTGGCTACGAATACCTAGCCTGTGACGATAGCATGTGTAAGGTTGTCTTGGGTTGCCTATAATTACGTAATTAAAGTGACTGTACAGAACATACAGGCTAAACCTTGTTTTAATAATGTAACTTCATAACTCCCCCCCCCCCAACCATTTTGTTAGTAGTATTTTTGGCCCCAATTCTATAAAATCGCGAAAAACGCGAAATGTGGATTTACGTATCACCATTTCTCAATGTATCTACCTGAGGAAGATAACTCTAGGCGGGACCCGCGCGTCACATGGAAATATTTTCTCTGTTACATAAAGTAAAATTATTATTTACTTTAAACAAACCACAACGTACAACAAAAGAACGCCGGCGCAGTTGGCCGAGGTCGATTAGGCGTTTGTCTAGTAAACCGCGGTCTCTGCGTTCCAGGTTCGAATCCTGGCTTGGGCATGGATGTCATGTGGCGTTTTTTCATCCTCATAATCACCCACTCACCGTCTCGATTAGCCTCGTTGCAAACATATGGGACGTTAAACCCCAAATATCATCATCTACAAAAGAACAACTTTTTGCTTCGTGCATGATAATTTAACTAAGTAATTACAGTTTCTGTATTCTTTTGTGCACAATACAATCATATATGATTTAATTTAATAGGCTTTTATTGATTTTCAAAGTTCGCTTCATCAATAATTCCCATATTTGTATCATGTCGAAATAGCCGTAGCGACTTCGTTCTTTTTTCCTCGAATTTCAAGTATTAATACTAAAATAATTATATGTATGATTCTTCAGTCACATGTCACATTAAAATAAACAAAAAGTCATATGCACAATAAAATATAAATTAGCAGATGTCGCTACCCATGTCAACTTGTCCACCTCCATGGGAGATAATAAGGAAACCCTTCCACGCACGTGGCCGGAGCCGGTAATAGTGCAGGGCCGTCCGCGCTAGGAAACCTCTTCTCGTAGCCTGAGGCGCTCTAGCGTTAGCCTCGCGCCCAGTTTAGCTCATATGTTCATACGAGTAATTTTATTAAAATTAGCTTTTAAAGGGGCATTATATAATTAAAAATTAAAAATTTCACGAATGTGAACTTATCACCATGAAATTGTGGACACACGTACATCAGCACCTTAATATTACATGCTAATTTTTTAAGAAGTTTTCCACCATTTACCGACTGTTTTTGATCACATTCTGTCTTTTTATACAATTTTACCGATCTCCAAAGGGGCTCAAGTACAATTCAGAAATCAAGCGATAAAAAAATAAAACCATGTATAGTAATTTCAATTTAATTCCACTGATTGCGTATCTATTTTTTGTGTTATTAACATTGCACTTAAATGATCATTTATAAAAACCCAATACGTCAGCTTTGAGACTTGGTATTATGAACGCCTCTGACAATTTGAAGAGAATTGTTTAGAAATGTATGAGATCTCTTTCAATGAATCTTTCTCCTTGATCTTAAAAAGTGTTAATTTATAATTGAATGGAAAATTAATATTGAAGTTTTCCATTAAGAATAACTTGATGCACAAATGGAATTCATTAGTTACGTTTGCATGGTATTTTTTGCAAATGAAGCCGTCAGCTATAATACATTTAGGACACTCTTTCAATTCAATCTTCTTTTCTTGCCTTAACACTTTTAAAGATAGGAGCGAGGAGAACTCATTCATTTCTCAACCAAATCTTTTTAAATTTAAGAAATACGTTTATAATTACTCAGGTTTAAAAATGATGAATCGGGGTTTAAAAATTAAAAATAACAGTCCATATCAATTTTAAAACAAACTTAAATTCCTTTTATTTTGCCGTACAGAATGTTTTTCACTAAATATATACGTGTTTATGTTATCTGTATCATTACCATACATGAGACTGGCTATAAATTTTATTTATCGTTTACTTCATTAATTTTAAAAGCCTTTCGAAGCCCGATAACTTTTTACTTAAAAACAGAATGTGCTCAAAAAATGGCAGCACAATATTTTAAAACTTAAAGTGTAATATGGAGGTGCTGATGTATTTGTGTAGGTAGTCTAAGGCTGATCGGTTTTATATTGGTATAATTTAATTTAATTTGTTATACAGGCCCTACTGTCCGCTTAACAGCTTATTTTCTTAAATGTATCTCATGCGGATTATTGTAATTTTCCCTATATCATACAAAATAAAGTCAAGTTCCAAAAATGAAAAAACCACCCCGAACCGGGAATCTAGCCCTAGTGCTTCTGCATTGAAATCAGGAATAAACTAAACCCACTAGACCAACGAGCCACACAACGCGCTCAAGTGGGTGGAAACAGTGAAACTCACCGCGAGCATGGAGGTCGGCCCAGGCGTAGCTCCAGCCACCATTCCCGGCTCGGATTCGACAAGCGACCATCCATATCTTCCAGCCCGTCACTTTCAGGGCGACCCCGCAGTCCCCCGCCTCCAGACCCCGGCCACTGTAGCTGTAGCCAGTGAGCTCAGAGGTCAGATGGACAGAGTTGGCCTCGGACAGAGACCCACGACTAAGATCCAGCAGTGGACCTTCCTTGTTTTTCCAGTCCCGCCACGTGAACTGACACCCGGCCAGGGCCACGTCCGCAGAGCAGGTGTAGGTGACAGTGTGGGGGGCGTCGGATACTCGCACGTGGTCCGGGGTCATGGTGAGGCTGTAGGACGCAACCCCTGAGACACAGAAAAAACATTTTTTTTTTTTGTTTATTACATTATTTATTTAGGTGTAGCGCTGCTGACTGCAATCGACGTGGTCGCACTTACTGCTTCTAAAACCAAAGCAAATGTTTTACGTATGATATTGTTGGGGAAATGTATAGCCTAACGTTAACAAATAATGCTGCAACTTCAAACTACTACTTCTATCGATGTAGAAAAAGAGAAATCACACATTTCTGTAAGACTAAACAGTTAAGTTCATAGCTGATGTTTATTTTACCAGATTTGTTATTGCAATTTAGTGTAGATTGTCATCATCATCATTGGACGTGGCTATTTTACAACGCTTATATAAGCTTGCTTTGTTTGTTTGTCTGGACGGAATCTTTGAATCGATATTTCACCTACTTCTAATGTCCGATCAAACTGAAAATTTTCACACAGACGTATTCTTAAAGACAATCCATGAATCAACTGTCATTTTAACTAAATTATCAATTAATTCATCATAATTAATTAATTAATTAATGTTTTATACGGGAATCGATATTTTACCCACTTTCCAACGTCGAATCGAGCTGAAAACATTTAAATAAACAATTAAAAAGTTAAACAATTAAAAACATTAAAAAAATCAAGGTTAGTGGATGATGATCTTGTGTGCATCAATGAACCTTGATATGAAATTAAAACTGATTTTTAATTGCAATTGAAGAGAATGTGTAGCCTAGGCCTAGTTACGTTGCCAAATTCTCCCATAGCCACATAATCCCACTTTCCGTAAGCATTGTTGGCCGACCGCTGTATCGTGCATGGACGGAACTGTCCAAAATTCAAGCTTGCAATGCGAGCACGCTAGTTTGCGAGTGAAGTTAACAAGTACAAGTAAACAAGTATGCAGTCTTCTAAATTCGGACACGTCCAGAGAGCACATATTCGATTGCGATTCTTTAAGACCTAGAAGTATAAAATAATATTACATGAAAATTTTTTTTTTAAAACAACACTTATATTTAAATGCACTAACAGAAAAAAAAAAATTTCACCCAACAAATGTTTGCCTACTCGGAAAATAATAAACGTTGGGCGCTTTCCCTGCATAAACAGCAGAATACTGTAATCTATGTCAATACTGAAAGCACACAACGCTTATTATTTTCCAAGTGAGGCAAAAATTTGTTGGGCGAAAATGTCTTTTTTACTTTTTAGTGCATTTAAGCGTTGTTTTAAAAAAATATTTTTTCATGTAATATTTAAGACTAAGTTCAGAATATATACACCTCTTTTCTTCACAATGTAAAGTAATCACATTAATAACAACAATGACTGCACTGTTATCGTTTATTAATACCCTTTACAGTATTGGGAGATTGGACATCAAGGTCGATCAATGGTCTCGAAATGTTGGCATCGAAATTATATAAGCCAGGAAACCTGAGAACCCTTTACAGACAATTATCTGTGCGACGAACTCGACTTAGCATTAATCAATCAACAGAAATAACAAAATTACTACTTCAGTGTCAAATTGGTTTCATAATGTACGAAAAGCCAACACGCGTACGATTTTTTTGTTAAACCAAACACTTAGTTTAATAGTATCAGATACAAAAAGTATATTAATGCAAGTCCTAAGAAAAAGAAACTTTTAAATAGGTTTGTTGTGGTCGCATTTATTGAAGTTTAAACTCGGGGATGTGAAACGCGTACAGGTGGCTGTGACGTAATGATTCAGTAGACGTGGTGTAACAAACCAATCGCTGAGGCGGTGAGCGTACAAAGAACAAAACCATAACGTCAAATCCCATCAACACGGCGGCGGCTCGTTTTTCGCGCCCTTTTATTTATCGTTACTTAACCAATTATTTTGAGGCAAAGACTGATCGGTTTTTCAAAATTTAAAGAGACAAAATTATTAAAAGAGAGACAAGGTTTTTAAAAATTTATTAAAATTTTCATACGCATGTTCTCTATTATACATCTTCGAATCCTGGCTTGGGCATGGATGTCATGTGGCGTTATTTCATCCTCATAATCACCCACTCACCGTCTCGATTAGCCTTGTTGCAAAAATATGGGACGTAAAACCCCAAATATCATCATCATCATTGGGAGGAAGGTGTGAAGTGAGCAGATATCTTTACTTCAAAGCTCAACCCCGTAGTTACGTACCCAATGATTATGATATTTGGGCTTAACGTCTTATATTTTTGCAGCTTGGCTAATCAAGACGATGAGTGGGTGATCATGAAGATGAAATTGGGGGCTCTTTGGGGGAAAGGGGCAAGTAGGAGGGCGCGTGAGGAAAGGGCTAAGGGGAAGAAAGGGGATTGGGGTGTGGACTGCATTTCGTCTGACTTCTCATCCTCGACCAGTCCGGCCAGAGTGGCCCTACCAGAAGCATACGCGTCCGCCGGCATAGCTCTCGGGATCAACAAAGAGCGCTAACCTGCCCACCACGATAAGGTAGCAGTCCCCGGGCAGGGTTACGTACCCACGACCTAAGCATTACAAACATGACTGATTATGAATATTATAATATGAATAGTGTGTAAATATGATATGATTGTCGGGTTGTAACGGAGGTAAGTGGTGGTCACAAAGCGATGGAGGGAAGCAGCATCAAACTGAGAAAATATCAGTTATACACAACATGTATACAAACATAACTTACCAGTGAATAAGATCGTCTCCGTCAACTCCAACGGCCGGGCCAAGGTCACATGAGATACAACACACTTTAGGACCTTGCCGTTGTCATAAGTCTGCAGAGTGAGTGTGAGTCTCTGCATGACGGATCCCTCCATCCAGGGCCACCTCCACGCGTCCTGAGGGTTGCCTAGAGTGTCCACCAGTGTATCATTGCGGATGACGTCATCTCCCAGGATCCAGGATAAGTTGGCGACAGGACGAGCCCCATTCACCTCACAAGTGAACGAGACACTGGCCTCCGTGTAGACAACACTCAGGATTGGTGCGATGGGGGGACCTGAAGCATGACACAGCAACACTGAGACATACAACCATCTAGCCTCGTGCAGCTCACATGTGGCCGTGTAGTCAACACTCAGGGTTTGTGCGCTAGGGGGACCTGAAGCATGACATAGCAACACTGAGACATACAATCATCAAGCGTCGTGCAGCTCACAAGTGGCCGTGTAGACAGCACACAGGGTTGGTGCATTGGGGGACCTGAAGCATGACATAGCAACACTGAAACATAAAATCATCTAGCCTCGTGCAGCTTACAGGTGGCTGTGTAGACAACACTCAGGGTTGGTGCCCTGGGAGGATCTGAAGCATGACATAGCAACACTGAGCCATACAATCAGCTAGCTCAGTGCAGCTCACAGGTGGCCGTGTAGACCACACTCAGGGTTGGTGCGCTGGGGGGACCTATAGCATGACATAGCAACACTGAGACATACAATCATCTAGCCTCGTGCAGCATACGGGTGGCCGTGTAGACAACACTCAGGGCTGGTGCGCTGGGGGGTCCTAAAGCATGACATTGCACCACTGATACATACAATCATTTAGCCTCGTGCAGCTCACAGGTGGCCGTGTAGACAACACTCAGGGTTGGTGCGCTGGGGAAACTTGAAGCATGACATAGCAACACTGAGACATACAATCGTCTAGCCTCGCGCAGCTCACAGGTGGCCGTGTAGACAACACTCAGGGTTGATCTACAACTAGTCACAATGTGTGTTAGGCCCAAATACAACAAAAGGGATCATATCTCAGTCAGTTATACAGATAGGAGGTCGGATATGGTTTTGGTCGATTCAGACGTATAATAACCGTTCTAGAAACTTATTACAGTGAGGGTCTAGCTAGAACTAGTCACAATGTGTGTTAGGCACTAATACAACAAAAGGGCCCATATTTCAAGTCAGTTTTACATATAGGAGGTCGGATATGGTTTCAGTCGATTAAGATGTATAATGACCGTTCTAAGAATGCCTCACATTGGGGGTCTAGCTACAACTAGTCACAATGTGTGTTAGGCCCCAATACAACAAAAGGGCCCATATCTCAGTCAGTTTGAAAGATAGAAGGTCGGAAACTGTTAAAATCGTTTTGGACGTGTGATTTATATTCCAAAAACACCTCACAGTGGGGGTCTAGCAACAACTAGTCACAATGTGTGTTAGGCCCAAATACAACAAAAGGGCCCCTAGATCAGTCAGTTATACAGATAGGATGTCGAATATGGTTTCAATCGATTAAGTCGTATTATTACCGTTCTAAAAACACCTCACAGTAGGGGTCTAGCTACAACTAGTCACAATGTGTGTTAGGCCCTAATACAACCAAAAATGCCCATATCTCAGTCCGTTTTTCTGATAGAAGGTCGGATATGGTTTCGGTCGATAAAAACGTATAACTTCCACTTTTTAAACACCTCACAGTGGAAGTCTAGCAACAACTAGTCACAATGTGTGTTAGGCTTTAAAACAACAAAAGGGCCACTAGATCAGTCAGTTTTACTTATAGGAGGTCGGATATGGTTTCAGTCAATCAAGACGTATAATAACCGTTCTAAAAACACCTCACAGTGGGGGTCTGGCTACAACAAGTTCCAATGTGTGTTAGGCCCTTATACAACAAAAGGGCCCATATCTCAGTCAGTTTTGCAGATAGAGTGTCGGATATAGTTTCGGTCGATTTAGACGTATAATTACCGTTCTAGAAACACCTCGCAGTTGGGGTCTAGCTACAACTAGTCACAATGTGTGTTAGGCCCTAAGACATCAAAAGGGCTCATATCTCAGTCAGTTTTACATATAAGAGGTCGGATATGGTTTAAGTCGATTAAGACGTATAATTACCGCTCTAAAAACACCTCACATTGGGGGTCTAGCTACAACTAGTCACAATGTGTGTTGGGCCCTAATACATCAAAAGGGCCCACATCTCAGGTATTTTTACATATAGGAGGTCGGATATGGTTTCAGTCGATTTAGACGTATAATAACCGTTTTAAAAACATCTCACAGTGGGGGTCTAGCTACAACTAGTCACAATGTGTGTTAGGCCCTTATACATCAAATAGGCCCATATCTTCCAGTTTTAAAGATAGAAGGTCGAAAGTTGTTTAAATCGTTTTGGACGTGTGATTTACATTCCAAAAACATCTCACAGTGGGGGTCTTGCTACAACTAGTCACAGTGTGTGTCACGCCTTAATACAACAAAAGGGCCCATAACATAACGCACACGTGTATTGAAGATAGATTGCTTCTGACACTGGAGTTATTATCTAGGTCAATAATATTCAAAATTTCACTTAACTGTATTCAAGTTTTTATTATTTAATTTAAAACTTAATGTGTTATTAATTGAACCATCACAATAAGGGAAAGTAGTTTCTTAAACAGATTGTTGTAGCTGCCGTGAGTCTTGACCATTCATTGACTGAACTGTAACAAAGTGGTAGACTTGTTGGTTAACCTACTTGCTACAATGAGAGTCATGTATCTGTTTGCAGCATTCCGGGGCATTTCGATGAAACACCCGACCGGCCCGTTGTCCTCCTCGCTGACGTTGCTCACAGCCAGACCGCACTCGCCGCTCTGCAGTCCAGCCCCCAGGTAGCGATGCCGGCCGACGCTGTGGGCAGACTCGGATCCCTGGTTGAAGAGAAGCTCCTTGCCTGGCGGGTAGAATTCGCACTGTATCAACGGTCCCTGCGCCTTCAACGCGAACCTCGCCTCCCCGCCCTGGAGAACGACGGCCTCCCTCGGTGTCAGGGTGTGAGAGATGGTGCCGAAGTCTGTAACCAGGGAGCATATATACAACACTCCTATAGTGATGTTTGTGTTATAGTCTTTACCAACTCAGTTACAATAAATTACTTGCTGATTTTCAGTTTATTTTTGTTTACTTTTGGTATTTTAATTTTTATGTTATTATTTTTGAAAGTTTACTTTGTGGGCAACGACGAACTCTACAACTATGCTCGGCGCGACCTTAACGCTAGACCTGGAAGATCGACAATTTTGCGACAAGTCCGCTATTTTGTACAAACTTGGAAGTCTATTCAGAAAGTCTTCTCCCAGCGAGCGCGCGGAGTTCCGTCGAATAATAGAAGGGTTGCCGCTACCTGCCATGCGCTGTCTATTGTTAGCCATTCTAATGCACAATGAATACTTTTAGAGTTTCATTATTCAGATATTAATATATTTGGTTTGATTATTGCATACAGTTTTCCCTGTCATACTAATTTAATGTATTTCCGTTTTTAATTTTTTTTCTATGATGATTTTTGCATTTAACGAAAATGTTGTATCCATTGGTTTATGTTCGAGCATTTACAGATAGCGTGTTGTGTTTTATGGGTGTTTTGTTGCGTATTTATGCGTATTGTAGACACATGCCTATTACTATGTTAAGTCAATATTTGCAATATTATTTATTTATTTATTTATTAATTATTCCCATTCATTACAAAAGTGAATAGGGGTTGGCAGAAAAGAGCACAGCTCCAAACACACAGAGTGACTGCCAACTCATACTAAAAGTACTTAAAATCTAAATATATCAATGAACAAATAAATTATAAAAATATATAAAAGAACCTGGAAATGATAATGATAACAATACAACCACCCAAAAATAATTAAATATACAAAAAACAAAATAAAAAATACAAAATGCAAAACAAAAAACATGAAAACATAATATGAATAAAAATATAATTATGAGACAGAACTGTTAAATATGAAGTAATAAAGATTAAAAAATTAAAATTTACAAAACAATGTAAAAAAAAGCTCCGTTAAAGACGTTTTGAAGACATCTAATGAGCGTGCCATCCTGATCTTCAGTGGAAGAGAATTCCACGATTGACAAGCCCTATGATAAAACCCTTTCTGGTAGGCTGCTGTTCTGGCAAAAGGTGGCCTGAACAATAGACCCCTACCAAATTGGGCACTTCGATTACAGGCTTGCAGTCTTACATATGGATCCAGGTTTGTCCTACCATTCAACATGCCCCACAAAAATTGCAGCTCTACTTTTTTCCTGAATGATTCCAGAGATGGAATCTTCAATGATGCACGTCTTGCCGTAGCACTATGATTGGTAAATATCAAGTGTCATAAGCTATGTACGATGCACGATATAGGGTGAGTGCAGGAGACTTATTAGAGTATAGCATGTTCAGTCCGGCCCTTGATTCACTTACGTCTCCGAGTGCACCATCACACTGTCTCAGCATGAGTTTGAGCAGTGAACACGCGTGGCGGAAATTCTAAATGTTAATAGTGAACTATATGCAACAGTATGGCTTAAAACAATTCATTGTAGTAAGAATATAAATCCATCTTCAAGAGACAACAAGAAACCCAAGTTTCACGCGAACGAAGTCACGAGCACGCTCGTTATTAACAATGGGGTCAATGGGGTTTGGTATCAGCTGGTTATTGAAAAGTGAAAACATTATCTCGGACTGGCAAGAAGTAAAATGTTTTAATTGATTACTATTGGGGTATTTTTGTATATTTTCCCTATATTATACAAAGATAAAGTCAAGTTCCTAAAATTAAAAAAAAAAACACCGGGAATCTAGCCCTAGTGCTTCTGCATTGGAATCAGTAATAAACTAAACCCACTAGACCAACGAGCCACACAACGCGCTCAAGTGTGTGGAAACAGTGAAACTCACGGCCAGCATTGAGGTCGGCCCAGGCGTAGCTCCAGCCACCGTTCCCGGCTCGGACTCGACAAGCGACCATCCATATCTTATAGCCCTCCACCTTCAGGGCGACCCCGCAGTCCCCCGCCCCCAGACCCCGGCCGCTGTAGCTGTAGCCGGTGAACCCAGAGGTCAGATGGGTAGAGTAGGCCTGGGACAGAGACCCCCGACTAAGATCCAGCAGTGGACCTTCCTTGCCATCATGTTCCCGCCACGTGAACTGACACCCGGCCAGGGCTACACCAGCAGAGCAGGTGTAGGTGACAGTGTGGGGCTCCCAGGATACTTTCACCTTGTCCGGGGTCATTTTGAGGCTGTAGGACGCGACCCCTGAGACACAGAACAAACACAATTATGTCGCGTTGCAATACAACTGACACCCGGTCAGGGCTACGTCAGCAGAGCAGATGACGGTGACAGTGTGGAGAGCGTCGGATACTCTCACGTGGTCCGGGGCCATGGTGAGGCTGTAGGACGCCACCCCTGAGACACAGAACAAACACAATTATGTCGCGTTGCAATACAACTGACACCCGGCCTGGGCTACGTCAGCAGAACAGGTGTAGGTGACAGTCTGGAGGGCTTGGGATACTCGCACGTAGTCTGGGGTCATGGTGAGGCTGTAGGACGCCACCCCTGAGACACAGAACAAACATTTTATTTTGTTTGTTTATTTAATTATTTATTTAGGTGTAGCGCTGCTGACTGCAATCGACGTGGTCGCACTTACTGCTTCTAAAACCAAAGCAAATGTTTTACGTATGATATTATTGGGGAAATGTATAGCCTAACGTTAACAAATAATGCTGCAACTCCAAACTACTACTTCTATTGATGTAGAAAAACAGAAATCACACATTTCTTTAAGACTCAACAGTTAAGTTCATAGAAGTCTGATGTTTATTTTACCAGATTTTTTGATTGCAATTTAGTGTAGTGATTTAGTGTGTAAGTGTGTGTTTTCAATTGTCATCATCATCATTGGACGTGGCTATTTAACAACGCTTATATTAGCTTGGTTTGTTTGTTTGTCTGGACAGAATCTTTGAATCGATATTTCACCTACTTCTAATGTCCGATCAAACTGAAATTTTTCACACGGACGTATTCTTAATGACAATACATGAATCAACTGTCATATTAACTAAATTGTCAATTAATTCATCATAATTAATTAATGTATTAATGTTTCATATGGGAATCGTAATTTCACCCACTTTCCAACGTCGAATCGAGCTGAAAACATTTAAATAAACAATTAAAAAAAAAAAAAAATCAAGGTTAGTGGATGATGATCTTGTGTGCATCAATGAACCTTGATATAAAATTAAAACTGATTTTTAATTGCAATTGAAGAGAATGTGTAGCCTAGGCCTAGTGACTTTGCCAAATTCTCCCATAGCCACATAATCCCACTTTCCGTAAGCATTGTTGGCCGACCGCTAGATCGTGCAAGGACGGAACTGTCCGAAATTCAAGTTTGCAATGCGAGCACGCTAGTTTGCGAGTGAAGTTAACAAGTACAAGTACACAAGTATGCAGTCTTCTAAATTCGGACACGTTCAGAGAGCAAATATTCGATTGCGATTCTTTAAGACTAAAAAGTATAAAATAATATACACGACAAAATAATGTTTTAAAACAACGCTAATTTAAATGCACTAAAAAGGAAAAAATAAATTTTCACCTAACAAATTTTTGCGTCGCTCGGAAAATAATAAGCGTTGGGCGCTTTCCCTGCATAAACAGCAGAATACTGTAATCTATGTCAATACCGAAAGCACCCAACGCTTATTATTTTCCAAGTGAGGCAAAAATGTGTTGGGCGAAGTTTATTTTTTACTTTTTAGTGCATTTAAATACAAGCGTTGTTTTTAAAAAAAGAAAAATTTCATGTTATATTTTAGACTTAGTTCAGAAGATATACACCTCTTTTCTACACAATGTAAAGCAATCACATTAATTACAACAATGACTGCACTGTTATCGTTTATTAATACCCTTTACAGCATTGGGAGATCGGACATCAAGGTCGATCGATAGACTCGAAGTGTTGGCATCAAAATTATATAAGCCAAGAAACCTGAGAACCCTTTACAGAAAATTATCTGTGCGACGAACTCGTCTTAGCATTAATCAATCAACAGAAATAACAAAATTACTACTTCATTGTCATAATTGGTTTCATTATGTACGAATAGCCAACACGCGTACGATTTTTTTTGTAAAACCAAACACTTAGTTTAATAGTATCAGATACAAAAAGTATATTAATGCAAGTCCTAAGAAAAAGAAACATTTAAATAGGTTTGTTGTGGTCGCATTTATTAAAGTTTAAACTCGGGGATCTGAAACACGTACAGGTGGCTGTGACGCAATGATTCAGTAGACGTGGCGTAACAGACCAATCGCTGAGGCGGTGAGCGTACAAAGAACATGACGTCAAAGCCCATCAACATGGCGGCGGCTCGTTTTTCGCGCCCTTTTATTTATCGTTACTTAACTAATTATTTTTTGGCATAGACTGATCGGTTTTTCAAAATTCAAAGAGACAAAAATATTAAAAGAGAGACAAGGTATTTAAAAATTGATTAAAATTTTCATACGCGTGTTCTCTATTATACATCTTCGACGACGCTCATTGGGAGGAAGGTGTGAAGTACGCAGATATCTTTAGTTAGACATAGTTTAAAACTCTACCCCGGAGTGACGTACCCAAAACCTAAGCATAACAAACATCACTGATTATAAATATTATAATATGAAATATGTGTAAATATGATGTGATTGTCGGGTTGTAACGGGAGTTTGCGGTGGTCACATAGCGATGGAGGGAAGCAGCATCAAACTGAGAAAATATCAGTTCTACACAACATGTATACAAACATAACTTACTAGTGAATAAGATCATCTCCGTCGCCTCCAACGGCCGGACCAAGGTCACATGAGATACAACACACTTTAGGACCTTGCCGTTGTTTTTAGTCTGCAGGGTGAGTGTGAGTCTCTGCATGACAGATCCCTTTATCCAGGGCCACCTCCACGCGTCCAGAGGGTTGCCTAGAGTGTCCACCAGTGTATCATTGCGGATGACGTCATCTCCCAGGATCCAGACTATGTTGGCGACAGGACGAGCCCCCTTCACCTCACAGGAGGCCGTTACGCTGGCCTCCGTGTACACAACACTCAGTGTTGGTGCGCTGGGGGGACCTGCAGCATGACATAGCAACACTGATGCATACAATCATCTAGCCTCGTGCAGCTCACAGGTGGCCGTGTAGACAACACTCAGGGTTGGTGCGCTGGGGGGACCTGCAGCATGACATAGCAACACTGAGACATACAATCATCTAGCCTCGTGCAGCTCACAGGTGGCCGTGTAGACAACACTCAGGGTTGGTGCGCTGGGGGGACCTGAAGCATGACATAGCAACACTGAGACATACAATCATCTAGCCTCGTGCAGCTCACAGGTGGCCGTGTAGACAACACTCAGGGTTGGTGCGCTGGGGGGACCTGAAGCATGACATAGCAACACTGAGCCATACAATCATCTAGCCTCGTGCAGCTCACAGGTGGCCGTGTAGACAACACTCAGGGCTGGTGCGCTGGGGGGACATGAAGCATGACATAGCAACACTGAGCCATACAATCATCTAGCCTCGTGCAGCTCACAGGTGGCCGTGTAGACAACACTCAGGGCTGGTGCGCTGGGGAGACCTAAAGCATGACATAGCAACACTGACACATACAATCATCTAGCCTCGTGCTGCTCACAGGTGGCCGTGTAGACAACACTCAGGGCTGGTGCGCTGGGGAGACCTAAAGCATGACATAGCAACACTGAGCCATACAATCATCTAGCCTCGTGCAGCTCACAGGTGGCCGTGTAGACAACACTCAGGGTTGGTGCGCTGGGAGGACCTAAAGCATGACATAGCAACACTGAGCCATACAATCATCTAGCCTCGTGCAGCTCACAGGTGGCCGTGTAGACAACACTCAGGGTTGGTGCCCTGGGGGGACCTGAAGCATGACATAGTAACACTGAGACATACAATCATCTAGCCTCGTGCAGCTCACAGGTGGCCATGTAGACAGCACTCAGGGTTGGTGCGCTGGGGGGACCTGAAGCATGACATAGCAACACTGAGACATACAATCATCTAGTCTCGTGCAGCTCACAGGTGGCCGTGTAGACAACACGCAGGGTTGGTGCGCTGGGGAGACCTGAAGCATGACATAGCAACACTAAGACAAACAATCATCTAGCCGCGTGCAGCTCACAGGTGGCCGTGTAGACAGCACTCAGGGTTGGTGCGATGAGGGGACCTGAAGCATGACATAGCAACACTGACACATACAATCATCTAGCCTCGTGCAGCTCACAGGTGGCCATGTAGACAGCACTCAGGGTTGGTGCGATGAGGGGACCTGAAGCATGACATAGCAACACTAAGACAAACAATCATCTAGCCGCGTGCAGCTCACAGGTGGCCGTGTAGACAGCACTCAGGGTTGGTGCGATGAGGGGACCTGAAGCATGACATAGCAACACTGACACATACAATCATCTAGCCTCGTGCAGCTCACAGGTGGCCATGTAGACAGCACTCAGGGTTGGTGCGATGAGGGGACCTGAAGCATGACATAGCAACACTGACACATACAATCATCTAGCCTCGTGCAGCTCACAGGTGGCCATGTAGACAGCACTCAGGGTTGGTGCGATGAGGGGACCTGAAGCATGACATAGCAACACTGAGACATACAATCATGTAGCCTCGTACAGCTCACAGGTGGCCGTGTAGACAACACGCAGGGTTGGTGCGCTGGGGAGAACTGAAGCATGACATAGCAACACTAAGACAAACAATCATCTAGCCGCGTGCAGCTCACAGGTGGCCGTGTAGACAGCACTCAGGGTTGGTGCGATGAGGGGACCTGAAGCATGACATAGCAACACTGACACATACAATCATCTAGCCTCGTGCAGCTCACAGGTGGCCATGTAGACAGCACTCAGGGTTGGTGCGATGAGGGGACCTGAAGCATGACATAGCAACACTGAGACATACAATCATCTAGTCTCGTGCAGCTCACAGGTGGCCGTGTAGACAGCACTCAGGGTTGGTGCGATGAGGGGACCTGAAGCATGACATAGCAACACTGAGACATACAATCATCTAGCCTCGTGCAGCTCACAGGTGGCCGTGTAGACAACAATCAGGGTTGGTGCGCTGGGGGGACCTGAAGCATAACAAAGCCACACTGAGACACACAATCATCTAGCCTCGTGCAGCTCACAGGTGGCCGTGTAGACAACACTCAGGGTGGGTGCGCTGGGAGGACCTGAAGCATGACATAGCAAAACTGAAACAAACACTTATCAGGCCTCTTGTAGCTCACAGGTGGCCGTGTAGACAACACTCAGGATAAGTGCGATGGGGGGACCTAAGCATGACATAGCAACACTGAGACATACAATCATCTAGCCTCGTGCAGCTCACAGGTGGCCGTGTAGACAACACTCTGGATTGGTGCGATGGGGGGACCTAAGCATGACATAGCAACACTGAACCATACAATCATCTAGCCTCGTGCAGCTCACAGGTGGCCGTGTAGACAACACTCAGGGTTGGAGCGCTGGGAGGACCTAAAGCATGACATAGCAACACTGAGACATACAATCATCTAGCCTCGTGCAGCTCACAGGTGGCCGTGTAGACAACAATCAGGGTTGGTGCGCTGGGGAGACCTAAAGCATGACAAAGCAACACTGAGACATACAATCATCTAGCCGCGTGCAGCTCACAGGTGGCCGTGTAGACAGCACTCAGGGTTGGTGCGCTGGGGGGACCTGAAGCATGACAAAGCAACACTGAGACATACAATCATCTAGCCTCGTGCAGATCACAGGTGGCCGTGTAGACAACACTCAGGGTTGGTGCGATGGGGGGACCTGAAGCATGACAAAGCAACACTGAGACATACAATCATCTAGCCTCGTGCAGATCACAGGTGGCCGTGTAGACAACACTCAGGGTTGGAGCGCTGGGAGGACCTAAAGCATGACATAGCAACACTGAGACATACAATCATCTAGCCTCGTGCAGCTCACAGGTGGCCGTGTAGACAACAATCAGGGTTGGTGCGCTGGGGAGACCTAAAGCATGACATAGCAACACTGAGACATACAATCATCTAGCCGCGTGCAGCTCACAGGTGGCCGTGTAGACAGCACTCAGGGTTGGTGCGCTGGGGGGACCTGAAGCATGACAAAGCAACACTGAGACATACAATCATCTAGCCTCGTGCAGATCACAGGTGGCCGTGTAGACAACACTCAGGGTTGGTGCGATGGGGGGACCTGAAGCATGACAAAGCAACACTGAGACATACAATCATCTAGCCTCGTGCAGATCACAGGTGGCCGTGTAGACAACACTCAGGGTTGGTGCGCTGGGGGGACCTGAAGCATGACAAAGCAACACTGAGACATACAATCATCTAGCCTCGTGCAGATCACAGGTGGCCGTGTAGACAACAAGCAGGGTTGGTGCGCTGGGGGGACCTGAAGCATGACATAGCTACACTGAGACCGTGCAGCTCACAGGTGGCCGTGTAGACACACTCAGGGTGGGTGCGCTGGGAGGACCTGACGCATTATTTAGCAACACTTAGACATACAATCATCTAGCCTCGTGCAGCTCACAGGTGGCCGTGTAGACAGCACTCAGGGTCGGTGCGCTGGGGGATCTGAAGCATGACATAGCAACACTGAGACATACAATCATCTAGCCTCGTGCAGATCACAGGTGGCCGTGTAGACAACACTCAGGGTTGGTGCGCTGGGGGGACCTGAAGCATGACAAAGCAACACTGAGACATACAATCATCTAGCCTCGTGCAGCTCACAGGTGGCCGTGTAGACAGCACTCAGGGTCGGTGCGCTGGGGGATCTGAAGCATGACATAGCAACACTGAGACATACAATCATCTAGCCTCGTGCAGCTCACCGGTGGCCGTGTAGACAACATTCAGGGTTGGTGCGCTGGGGGGACCTAAAGCATGACATAGCAACACTGACACATACAATCATCCCGCCTCGTGCAGCTCACAGGTGGCCGTGTAGACAACACTCAGGGTTGGTGCGCTGGGGGGACCTAAAGCATGACATAGCAACACTGACACATACAATCATCTAGCCTCGTGCAGCTCACAGGTGGCCGTGTAGACAACACTCAGGGCTGGTGCGCTGGGGAGACCTAAAGCATGACATAGCAACACTGACACATACAATCATCCCGCCTCGTGCAGCTCACAGGTGGCCGTGTAGACAACACTCAGGGTTGGTGCGCTGGGGGGACCTAAAGCATGACATAGCAACACTGACACATACACTCATCTAGCCTCGTGCAGCTCACAGGTGGCCGTGTAGACAACACTCAGGGTTGGTGCGCTGGGGGGACCTAAAGCATGACATAGCAACACTCAGACATACAATCATCTAGCCTTGTGCAGCTCACAGGTGGCCGTGTTAAATCACTTAGGGTGAGTCTACTACTATTTACAATACGTGTCAGGCCCCAATGCAACATAAGGGCCCAAATCTCAGCTAGTTATACAAAATGAAGGTCGGAAAGGGTTTCAATCGATTAAGACGTATGATTAAGATTTAAAAAACAACTCACATATAGGGTCTTCCTACAACTAGTCACAATGTGTGTTAAGAATATTACAACAAAAGGGCCCATATCTCAGCCAGTGTTACAGATAGGTGGTCGAAAGTTCTTTAAATCGTTTTGACGTATGATTATCGTTTTAAAAACACCTCACAGTGGGGGTCTAGCTACAATTAGCCGTAATGTGTGTTAGGCCCCACTTCAACAAAAGGGCTCATATCTCAGTCTGTTTTTCAGATATGAGGTCGGATATGTGTTCATTCGATTAAGACTTATGATAACCGTTCTAAAAGCACCTCACAAAGGTTGGTGTGCTAAAACTAGTCACAATGTGTGTTAGGCCCTAATATATCAAAAGGGCCCATATCTGAGCCGTTTTACAGATAGGAGGTCGGAATTAGTTTAAATCGTACTTGACATATGATTACCGTTTTAAAAACACCTCACAGTGGTGGTCTAGCTACAACTAGTCACAATGTGTGTAAGGCCCTATTATATCAAAAGGGCCCATATCCTAGTCAATTTTTTAGATATGAGGTCGGAAGTAGTTTTTATTGTTTTTGATGTATAATGATCATTCTTAAAACACCTCACAGTGCTGCACCTCACTAGCTACAACTAGTCACAATGTGTGGTTGGCCCTTATACAACAAAAGGGCCCATATCTCAGCTAGTTTTACAGATAGGAGGTCGAATATGGTTTTAGTCGATTGAGACGTATAATTACCGTTCTAAAAACTTCCAGAGTGGGGGTTTAGCTACAACTAGTCACAATGTGAATTAGGACCTTATACAACAAAAGGGCCCATATCTCCCAGGTTAACAGATAAGAGGTCGAATATTGTTTTAGTCGATTGAGACGTATAATTATTGTTCTAAAAACACCTCACAGTGGGGGTTTAGCTTCAACTAGTCACAATGTGTGTTAGGCCCTAATACAACAAAAGGGCCGATATCTCAGCCAGTTTTACAGATAGGAGGTCGGATATGGTTTCAGTCGATTAAGACGTACAATAACCGTTCTTAAAACACCTCACAGTGGGGGTCTAGCTACAACTTGTCACAATGTGTGTTAGACCCTAATACAATAAAAGGGCTTATATCTTAGTCAGTTTTACAGAACGGAGGTCGGAAGTTGCTTTAATCGTTTTTGAAGCGTGATTACCTTTCCAAAAACACCTCACAGTGGGGGTCTAGCTACAACTAGTCACAATGTGCGTTAGGCCCTGTTACAACAAAAGGGCCCACATCTCAGTCAGTTTATCAGATAGGAGGTCGGATATGGTTTCGGTCGATTTAGACTTATAACTACCATTGTAAAAACACCTCACAGTGGGGGTCTAGCTACAACTAGTCACATTGTGTGTCTTGCCCCAATACAATAAAAGACCCCATAACATAACGCTCACGTGCATTGAAGATAGATAGGTTCTGTCATTGGAGTTATTATTTGGGTAAATCATATTCAAAATATCACTTAACTGTATTCTAGTTTTGTATTATTAAATGTTAAACTCTATTTATGTTTTTATTATTATATTTAAAATTAAAAGTGTTATTAATAGAACCATCACAATAAAGGAAAGTAGTTTCTTAAACAGATTGTTGTAGCAGTTGTGAGTCTTGACCATTCATTGACTGAACCGTGACAAAGTGGTAGTCTTGTTGGTAAACCTACTTGCTACAATGAGAGTCATGAATCTGTTTTCACGCTTGCTCCCGGACGTGCCGATCCAACCCCTGAACGGCCCGTTGTCCTCCTCGCTGACGTTGCTCACAGCCAGACCGCACTCGCCGCTCTGCAGTCCAGCCCCCAGGTAGCGATGCCGGCCGGCGCTGGCGACAGACTTGGATCCCTGGTTGAAGTTAAGATCCTGGCCTGGCGGGAAGAAGCTGCACTCGCTCACTGGTCCCTGCGCCTTCAACATGAACCTCGCCTCCCCGCCCTGGAGAACGACGGCCTCCCTCGGTGTCAGGGTGTGTGAGATGGTGCCCCAGGCTGTAACCAGGGAGCAGATATACAACACTCCTATAGTGATGCTTGTGTTATAGTCTATACTAACTCAGTTACAATAAATTACTTGCTGATTGTTGGTTTATTTTATTTTACTTATGGTATTTTAATTTTTATGTTTTTATTTTTGAAAGTTCACCTTGTGGGCAACGACGAACTGTACAACTAGTTCATACGTTGTAGAGATGGTTTAGCGTAGGACACATTTATGTTATTTTTCTCAATCCTTGCTATGCCGGTTTCAAGACCCCGGTTCTGCCTAGACTAGTGTTATTAATCTAGGGAAATTCGACTAAACCCCAATTGAAATTGAACAGTAGGTTTCATAGTAGTAGTTAGTAGGTATCATAGTCATCAGAAAATTGAAATCCATAACATATCCATAATCCGCTTATATCAGCATGGGGTATTTTTTATTAAAATTAGCTTTCAAGGGGACATCATATAATAGAAAATTGAAAATTTAACAAATGTGAACATATCTACATGAAATTGTGGACACACGAACATCAACACCTTAAGAGCGAAGGATACCTCTACGTCAAAAACCGCAGAAAATTTTCATTTTTTAATCATATCTCAAGATTGAAAAACAAAATCGAAAATCTGAGACACCATAGCACTGTGGTATGGTTAGCCCTAAAGACTGAATAGTATGTATGTGATAACGATTTCCTTAAATTACTAAGGAAATCGTTATCACAGTCATACTGATTATAACTTCAAATACTATTATTATTCAGTCTGTAGGGCTAACCATACCACAGTGCTATGGTGTCTCAGATTTTCGATTTTGTGTTTCAATCTTGAGATATAATTAAAAAATTAAAATTTTCTGCGGTTTTTGACGTAGAGGTATCGTTCGCTCTTTATGTTACATGTGAATTGTTTTACAAGTTTGCGACATTTTCCGATCATTTTTGATCACATTCTGATTTTTATACAATTTTACCGTTCTCCAAAGGGGCTCAAAAACAATTCAGAAAGCAACGATAAGAAAAATCCATGTATGAAAATTAAAAGCTAATAACACTGAATGCGTATCCATTTTGTGTGTTATTAATATTGCACTTAAATGATCATTTATAAAAAACCAGTACGTCAGCTTTCTACTTGGTATTGTGAACAACTCTGAAAAATTGAAGAGAATTGTTTAGAAATGAATGAGTTCTCTTTCAATGAATCTTTCTCAAAAAGTGTTAATTTATAATTCAAAGGGAAACTAACATTGAATTATCCATTAAAAATAACTTCCTGGAATTCATTGGTTACGTTTGTGTGGTATTTTTGCAAATGAAACCGTCCGCCATATATTAAGGACACTCTTTCAACTCAATCTTTTTTTCTTGCCTTAAGACTTTTTAAGATAGGGGCGTAGAGAACTCATTCATTTCTCAACTAAATCTCTTCAAATGTTTCAAATTCGTCAATAATTGCTAAGGTATAAAACTGATGAGCGGGGTTTTATAAATTAAAAATTATGTTCAATATTAATTTTTAAAAAAACTTAAATTCCTTTCTTTTCGCCATAAAGAGTTTGTTTCACTAAATCGATACGTGTTTATGTTACCATTTCCATATCATTACCATTACCATAACCATATGTAACACACTTTTCTTAAATTTTATTAATCGTTTACTTCATGAATTTTAGAAGCCCTTTCGAAGCGCGGTAAAATTGAACTTAAAATCAGCATGCGGTCAAAAATTGGCATCCTAATATTTAGAAATTTGAAGTGTTATATTAAGGTGCTGACGTATTTGTGTAGGAAATTTAAGGCTGATCAGTTTATATTTGTTTAATTTAAATTATTTTATTATATAGACTCTTATTTTCTTAAATTTAAATCATGCGGATTATTGTAATTTTCCGTACATCATACAAAGATAAAGTCATGTTCCAAAAAAAAAAAACCCGAACCGGGAATTTAGCCCTAGTGCTTCTGCATTGGAATCAGTAATAAACTAAACCCTCTATACCAGTGATTCTCAACCGGTGTGCCGCCATGATGCACATGGTGTGCCGCGAAAATTTGCAAATTTAATAATTATTTTAATTTAATTTATTGTTTTCAACTGTCCAGATACCAGATTATTTGCATATTTGACGGCAAATTTACTCAACTTAACAAGATTAATACTGCTACAAGACCACAAGAAAATGTTCTGACATTGTCAGATAAATTACACGGGTTTTGTGAAAAACTTGCTCTGTGGATTGAAAATGTGAAAAGTGGTGATTTGGGGATGTTTCCAATGACAAATGACATCGATCAGACAGGTGAAATTTCCGGGATAAGCATTTCTAGCCACTTAGAAACTCTTAATATTCAAATGGCGCGATACTTTCCCTCTCTTGATGTCTCCAAGTACGACTGGGTTAGGGACCCCTTCTCTTACTCCACCGATATTAGTGATCTATCTTTCTACTACAGAGAAAGAAGAACTTATCACTATACGCACTGATTGATGTTTGAGAATCAAGTTTCCTCACTTACCGCAAGATCATTTTTGGATCGAAATAAATCAAGAATTCCCATCAATTGGAGGCAGAGCGTTGTCGATTTTGCTGCCATTTTCAGTTACGTACACTTGGGAGCAAACCTTTTCGGCTCTCACAACGATCAAAAAGAAAAAACGTTACCGTCTTCTTTCCGTGGACAATGAGCTTTGAGTATCGCTGTCGGCCATACGGCCAAAGATTAAAGAGATTTGTTCGCAAGCCCAGGCGCAAGTTTCTCATTGACCCTAAACAGGTTTTTTTTACTGATATTTTAATTTAAATATAAAATATATTTACATTTGAACTCTGATCTCCATTGACGATTTATTGATAGTAGTGGAAATTTGCATCAACAATAAAACAGCTGGGACAAATAAACATGTTATTTTGTCCCGTTTCCTATACAAAATTATAAAATCCGCTCCTGTTGCAATAGAGACGTAAAACAATGGCAGTGAGCCGCCAGATTTTCCCATTCACACCAGGTGTGCCTCGACTTAAAAAAGGTTGAAAACCACTGCACAAGACCAACGAGCCACACAACGCGCTCAAGTGTGTGCAAACAGTGAAACTTACCGGCAGCATGGAGCTCGGCCCAGGCGTAGCTCCAGCCACCGTTCCCGGCTCGGACTCGACAAGCGACCATCCACACCTTACTGTACGTCACCTCCAGGGCGACCCCGCAGTCCCCCGCCACAAGACCCCGGCCGCTGTAGCTGTAGCCGGAACGCGAACCGGCCAGATGGTCAGAGTTGGCCTCGGACAGAGACCCCCGACTAAGATCCAGCAGATGACCTTCCTGGTTATAGTTCCACCACGTGAACTGACACCCGGCCAGGGCTACGCCAGCTGAGCAGGTGAAGGTGACAGTGTGGAGGGCTTCGGAGACCCGCACGTAGTCTGGGGTCATTGTGAGGTTGTAGGACGCAACCCCTGAGACACAGAACAAACACAATATGTCGCGTTGCAATACAACTGACACCCGGCCAGGGCTACGTCAGCAGAGCAGGTGAAGGTGACAGTGTGGAGGGCTGGGGATACTCTCACGTAGTCCGGGGTCATAGTGAGGCTGTAGGACGCGACCCCTGAGACACAGAAAAACATTATTTTGTTTGTTCTTTTAATTATTTATCTAGGTGTAGCGCTGCTGACTGCAAGCGACGTGGTCGCACTTACTGCTTCTAAAACCAAAGCAAATGTTTTATGTATGATATTGTTGGATATGTATAGCCTAACATTAACAATTAATGCTGCAACTTCAAACTACTACTTCTATTGATGTACAAAGAGAGAAATCACACATTTTTGTAATACTCAACAGCTAAGCTAGTAGAAGTCTGATGTTTATTTGACCAGATTTGTCAGTGCAATTCAGTGTAGATTGTCATCAACATCATAAGACGTGGCAATTTAAGACTAAGTTCAGAAGATATACACCTTTTTTCTACACAATGTAAAGCAATCAAATTGATAACGACAATGACTGCACTGCTATCGTATATTCATACCCTCTACAGTATAGGTCGATCGGACATCAAGGTCGATCGATAGACTCAAAATGATGGCATCGAGATAAGATTAGCCAGGGAACCTGGGAACCCCTTACAGAAAATTATCTGTGCAAAGAAACTCGACTTAGCATTCATCAATCAACAGAAATAACAAAATACTACTTCTGTGTCATGATTGGTTTCATAAGGTACGAATTATACACCTTCACCGACGCTCATTGGGAGGAAGTTATAAAGTGAGCAAATATCTGTAGTTCGACATAGTTTGAAGCTCTACCCCGTAGTTGCGTACCCAAGACCAAAGCATAACAAACGTGACTGGTTATGAATAATATAATATGAAATGTGTGTAAATATGATGTGATTGTCCGGTTGTAACGGGGGTAAGCGGTGGTCACATAGCGATGAAGAAAAGCAGCATCAAACTGAGAATATATCAGTTCTACACAACATGTATACAAACATAACTTACCAGTGAATAAGATCGTCTCCGTCGCCTCCAACGGCCGGGCCAAGGCCACATGAGATACAACACATTTTAGGACCTTGCCGTTGTCCTTAGTCTGCAGGGTGAGTGTGAGTCTCTGCATGACAGATCTCTTCATCCAGGGCCACCTCCACGCGTCCTGAGGGTTGCCTAGAATGTCAACCACTGTATCCTTGCGGATGACGTCATCTCCCAGGATCCAGGATATGTTGGCGTCAGGACGAGCCCCCTTCACCACACAGGTGGCCGTGACGCTGGCCTCCGTGTAGCCAACAATCAGGGTTGGTGCGCTGGGAGGACCTGAAGCATGACATAGCAACACTAAGACATACAATCATCTAGCCTCGTGCAGCTTACAGGTGGCCGTGTAGACAACACTCAGGGTTGGTGCGCTGGGGGGACCTGAAGCAAGACATAGCAACACTGAGACATACAATCATCTAGCCTCGTGCAGCTCACAGGTGGCCGTGTAGACAACACTCAGGGTTGGTGCGCTGGGAAGACCTGAAGCATGACAAAGCAACACTGAGACATACACTCATCTCGCCTCGTGCAGCTTACAGGTGGCCGTGTAGACAACACTCAGGGTTGGTGCCCTGGGAGGACCTAAAGCATGACAAAGCAACACTGAGACATACAATCATCTAGCCTCGTGCAGCTCACAGGTGGCCGTGTAGAAAACACTCAGGGTTGGTGCGCTGGGGGGACCTGAAGCAATACATAGCAACACTGAGACATACACTCATCTAGCCTCGTGCAGCTCACAGGTGGCCGTGTAGACAACACTCAGGGTTGGTGCGCTGGGGAGACCTGAAGCAAGACATAGCAACACTAAGACATACACTCATCTAGCCTAATGCAGCTCACAGGTGGCCGTCTAGACAACACTCAGGGTTGGTGCGCTGGGGGGACCTGAAGCAATGACATAGCAACACTGAGACATGCAATCCTCTAGCCACGTGCAGCTCACAGGTGGCCGTGTAGACAACACTCAGGGTTGGTGCGCTGGAAGGACCTGAAGCAAGACATAGCAACACTAAGACATACAATCATCTAGCCTCGTGCAGCTCACAGGTGGCCGTGTAGACAGCACTCAGGGTTGGTGCGCTGGGGAGACCTGAAGCAAGACATAGCAACACTGAGACATACACTCATCTAGCCTCGTGCAGCTCACAGGTGGCCGTCTAGACAACACTCAGGGTTGGTGCGCTGGGGGGTTCTGAAGCATGACATAGCAACACTGAGACATACAATCATCTAGCCTCGTGCAGCTCACAGGTGGCCGTGTAGACAACACTCAGGGTTGGTGCGCTGGGGGGACCTGAAGCATGACACAGCAACACTGAGACATACAATTTATCTAGCCTCGTGCAGCACACAGGTGGCCGTGTAGACAACACTCAGGGTTGGTGCACTAAGGGGACCTGAAGCAACACATAGCAACACTGAGACATACAATCATCTAGCCTCGTGCAGCACACAGGTGGCCGTGTAGACAACACTCAGGGTTGGTGCGCTGGGAGGACCTGAAGCATGACATAGCAACACTGAGACATGCAATCATCTAGCCTAGCTCAGCTCACAAGTGACCGTGTTAACAACACTAAGGGTTCGTCCACAACTAGTCACAATGTGTGTTAGGCCCAAATACAACAAAAGGGCCCATATCTCAGTCAGTTATACAGATAGGAGGTCGAATTTGGTTTCGGTCGATTAAGACGTAAAACTTGCATTGTAAAAACCCCTCACAGTGGGGGTCTAGCTACAACTAGTCACAATTAGTGTTAGGCCCTTGTACGACAAAAGGGGCCCATATCTCTATCAGTTTTTCAGATTGAATGTCGGATATGGTTTCGGTCGATAAAGACGTATAACACCCATTTTAAAAACACCTTACAGTGGGGGTCAAGCTACAAATTAGTCACAATGTGTTTTAGGCCCAAATACAACAAAAGGGCCCTTATCTCAGTCACTTATACAGATAGGAGGTTTGATATGGTTTTGGTCGATTCAGACGTAAAACGACCATTGTAAAAACCCCTCACAGTGGGGTTCTAGCTACAAGTAGTCACAATTAGTAGTACGCCCTAAAACGACAAAAGGGGCCAATATCTCTGTCAGTTTTTCAGGTAGAAGGTCGGATATGGTTTAGGTCCATAAAGACGTATAACCACCATTTTTAAAACACCTTTCAGTGGGGGTCTAGCTACAATTAGTCACAATGTGTGTTAAGCCCTAATACAACAAAATGGCCCCTCGATCAGTCAGTTTTACTTATAGGAAGTCGGATATGGTTTCAGTCGATTGAGTTGTATAATAACCGTTCTAAAAGCACCTCACAGTGGGGGTCTAGCTACAACTAGTTACAATGGTTGTTAGGCCCTTA
This sequence comes from Isoperla grammatica, assembly GCA_945910005.1. NCBI lineage: Eukaryota > Metazoa > Arthropoda > Insecta > Plecoptera > Perlodidae > Isoperla > Isoperla grammatica. Next base: position 16,294,258 of record OX246749.1, read on the forward strand.
TACAACATAAGGGCCTATATCTCAGTTAGTTTTACAGATAGGAGGTCGGATATGGTTTCAATCGATTAAGACGTATAATGACCGTTCTAAAAACACCTCATAGTGGGGGTCTAGCTACAACTAGTCACATTGTGTGTTTTGCCCTAGTACAACAAAAGGGCCCATATGTCAGTCAGTTTTATAGATAAGAGGTCGGATATGGTTTCGGTCGATAAAGACGTATAACTCCCATTTTAAAAAACACCTCACAGTGGGGGTCTTGCTACAATCAGACACAATGTGTGTAGGGCCCTAATTCAACCAAAGGGCCCATAGTCAGTCAGTTTTTCAGATAGAAGGTCGGATATGATTTCGGTCGATATAGACGTATAACAACCATTTTGAAAACACCTTAAAGTGGGGGTCTAGCTACAAATAAGTCACAATGTGTGTTAAGCCCTTATACAACAAAAGGGCCTTATATCTCAGTTTATTTTTACAGATAGGAGGTCGGATATGGTTTCAGTCGATTAAGACGTATAATTACCGTTCTTAAAACACCTCACATTGGGGGTCTAGCTACAACTAGTCACAATGTGTGTTAGGCCCTAATACATCAAAAGGGCCTTTATCTCAGCCAGTTTTAATGGTAGAAGGTCGGAAGTTTTTTTTCATCGTTTTGGACGTGTGATTTACATTCAAAAAACACCCCTTAGTTGGGGTTCTAGCTACAACTAGTCACAATGTGTGTCACGCCCCAATACAACAATGGACCCCATAGGCCATAACATATCTCCCATGAGCATTAAAGATAGATAGGTTCTGTCATCGGAGTTATTATTTGGGTAAATTATATTCAAAATATCACAAAACTGTATCCAAGATTTTTTATTTAATTTAAAACTTAAAGTGTTATTAATTGAACCATCACAATAAAGGAAAGTAGTTTCTCAAATAGATTGTTGTAGCTGCCGTAACTCTTGACTATTCATTGACTGCCCCATGACAAAGTGGTAGTCTTGTTTTTAAACCTACTTGCTACAATGAGAGTCATGTATCTGAATTCATCCTTGTTCCCGGGCTCTCTGATGTAACCCCGGACCGGCCCGTTGTCCTCCTCGCTGACGTTGCTCACAGCCAGACCGCACTCGCCGCTCTGCAGTCCAGCCCCCAGGTAGCGTTGCCGGCCGGTGCTGTTGGCAGACTCGGATCCCTGGTTGAAGTTAAGATTCTTGCCTGTCGGATAGAATTCGCACTCGTCCAACGGTCCCTGCGCCTTCATCATGAACCCCGCCTCCCCGCCCTGGAGAACGACGGCCTCCCTCGGTGTTAGGGTGTGAGAGATGGTTTCAAAGGCTGTAACCAGGAAGCAGATATACAACACTCCTATAGTGATGTTTGTGTTTTAGTCTATACCAACTCAGTTACAATATATTACTTGCTGATTTTCAGTTTATTTTATTTTACTGTTGGTATTTTTATTTTTGTTTTATTATTTTTGAAAGTTTACTTTGTGGGCAACGACAAACACTACAACTAGCTCATATGTTCGTACGAGTGATTTTATTAAAATAAGCTTTTAAGGGGACATTATATAATAGAAAATTAAAAAATTACCAAATGTGAACATATCAACATGAAATTGTGGACACACGTACATCAACACATTAATATAACATGTGAATTGTTTTAAAAGTTTGCTACAATTTTGCGACCATTTATGATCACATACTGTCTTTTTATACATTTTACCGTTCTTCAAAGGGGCTCAAGTACAATATTTAGAAAGCAAACGATACAAAAATAAAACCATGTATGGTAATTTAAAGTTAATTGCACTGAATGCGTATCCATTCAGTGTGTTGTTAAAATTGTACTAACAATTTCAATTATAAACAACCAATACCTCAGCTTTGAAACTTGGTGTTTTGTACACCTCTGAAAGTAAGAAGAGAGATGTTTAGAAATGAATGATTTCTCTTTCAATGAATTTTTCTCCTATATCTTAAAAAGTGTTAAATTATAATTCAATGGGAAATTAACATTGAAGTTTTTCATTAAAAATAACTTGCTGCCCAACTGGAATTCATTAGTTACGTTTATGTGGTATTTTTCGCAAACGAAGCCGTCAGCTATATATTAAGGACACTCTTTCAACTCAATCTTCCTTGCTTGCCTTAACACTTTTTAAGATAGGAGCGAGGAGAACACATTCATTTCTCAACCAAATCTCTTCAAATTTTTAAAATACGTTCATAATTGCTATGGTTTAAAACTGATTAGTTGGGTTTAAAAATTAAAAATTATGTTCAATATTAAATTTTAAAACAACCTCTCCTTCTCTGTTCGCTATAATGAATGTTTTCACTAAATCGATACGTATTTAAATCAGTATTTCCATATCATTACCATAACCCATAGCGTATCTAACACGCTTTTTTTTTAAATTTTATTAACCATTTACTTCATGAATTTAAAAAGCCCTTTCAAAGCCCGGTATAATTGTACTTATAAACAGAATGTGCTTAAAAAAACGTCAAAATATTTAAAACTTAAAGTGTAATATTCCGGTGCTGATGTATTCGTGTATGTAATTTCATGCTGATCGGTTTATATTTGTTAAATTAAAATTTGATTATTAGTTTATAGACCCTACTGTCCGCTTAAAAGTTTATTTTCTTAAATGTATCTCATGCGGATTATTGTTATTTTCCCTATATCATACAAAGATAAAGTCAAGTTCCAAAAATTACAAAACCGCCCCGAACCGGGAATTTAGTGCTTCTGTATTGGAATCAAGAATAAACTAAATCCACTAGACCAACAAACCACACAACGCGCTCAAGTGTGTGGAAACAGTGAAACTCACAGTCAGCATAGAGGTCGGCCCAGGCGTAGCTCCAGCCACCGTTCCCGGCTCGGACTCGACAAGCGACCATCCATCTCTTTCTGCTGCTTGTAATCTTCAGGGTAACCCCGCAGTCCCCCGCCCCCAGACCCTGGCCGCTGTAGCTGTAGCCGGTTAGCCCAGAGGTCAGATGGGTAGAGTTGGCCTGGGACAGAGACCCCCGACTAAGATCCAGCAGTGGACCTTCCTCGCCAGTATTGTCCCGCCACGTGAACTGACACCCGGCCAGGGCTACGCCAGCCAAGCAGGTGAAGGTGACAGTCTGGAGGGCTTGGGATACTCGCACGTAGTCCGGAGTCATGGTGAGGCTGTAGGACGCAACCCCTGAGACACAGAAAAACACAATTATGTCGCGTTGCAATACAACTGACACCCGGCCAGGGCTACGCCAGCAGAGCAGGTGAAGGTGACAGTGTGGAGGGCTGGGGATACTCTCACGTAGTCCGGGGTCATAGTGAGGCTGTAGAACGCGACCCCTGAGACACAGAAAAACATTATTAAGTTTGTATTTTTAATTATTTATTTAGGTGTAGCGCTGCTGACTGCAAGCGACGTGGTCGCACTTACTGCTTCTAAAACCAAAGCAAATGTTTTATGTAGGATATTGTTGGATATGTATAGCCTAACATTAACAATTAATGCTGCAACTTCAAACTATTACTTCTATTCATGTAGAAGGAGAGAAATCACAATTTTTATTAATACTTAACAGCTAAGCTAGTAGAAGTCTGATGTTTGTTTGACCAGATTTTTCAGTGCAATTCAGTGTAGATTGTCATCAACATCATTAGACGTGGCAATTTAAGACTAAGTTCAGAAGATATACACCTTTTTTCTACACAATGTAAAGCAATCAAATTGATAACGACAATGACTGCACTGCTATCGTTTATTCATACCCTCTACAGTATAGGTCGATCGGACATCAAGGTCGATCGATAGACTCAAAATGAAGGCATCGAGATAAGATTAGCCAGGGAACCTGGGAACCCCTTACAGAAAATTATCTGTGCAAAGAAACTCGACTTAGCATTCATCAATCAACAGAAATAACAAAATACTACTTCTGTGTCATAATTGGTTTCATAAGGTACGAATTATACATCTTCACCGACGCTCATTGGGAGGAAGTTATAAAGTGAGCAAATGTCTGTAGTTCGACATAGTTTGAAGCTCTACCCCGTAGTTGCGTACCCAAGACCAAAGCATAACAAACGTGACTGGTTATGAATAATATTATATGAAATGTGTGTAAATATGATGTGATTGTCCGGTTGTAACGGGGGTATGCGGTGGTCACATAGCGATAGAGAAAAGCAGCATCAAACTGAGAATATATCAGTTCTACACAACATGTATACAAACATAACTTACCAGTGAATGAGATCGTCTCCGTCGCCTGCAACGGCCGGGCCAAGGCCACATGAGATACAACACACTTTAGGACCTTGCCGTTGTCCTTAGACTGGCGGGTGAGTGTGAGTCTCTGCATGACAGAACTCTTCATCCAGGGCCACCTCCACGCGTCATGAGGGTTGCCTAGAATGTCAACCACTGTATCCTTGCGGATGACGTCATCTCCCAGGATCCAGGATATGTTGGCGTCAGGACGAGCCCCCTTCACCACACAGGTGGCCGTGACGCTGGCCTCCGTGTAGCCAACAATCAGGGTTGGTTCACTGGGAGGACCTGAAGCATGACATAGAAACACTGAGACATACAACCATCTAGCCTCGTGCAGCTCACAGGTGGCCGTGTAGACAACACTCAGGGTTGGTGCGCTGAGGGGACCTGAAGCATGACATAGAAACACTGAGACATACAATCATCTAGCCTCGTGCAGCTCACAGGTGGCCGTGTAGACAACACTCAGGGTTGGTGCGCTGGGAGGACCTGAAGCATGAAATAGCAACACTGAGACATACAATTATCTAGCCTCATGCAGCTCACAGGTGGCCGTGTAGACAACACTCAGCGTTAGTGCGCTGGGAGGACCTGAAGCATGACAAAGCAACACTGACACATACAATCATCAAGCCTCGTGCAGCTCACAGGTGGCCGTGTAGACAACACTCAGGGTTGGTGGGCTTGGAGGACTTGAAGCATGACATAGCAACACTGACACATACAATCATCACGCCTCGTGCAGCTCACAGGTGGCCGTGTAGACAACACTCAGGGTTGGTGGGCTGGGAGGACCTGAAGCATGACATAGCAACACTGAGACATACAATCATCTTGCCTCGTGCAGCTCACAGGTGGCCGTGTAGACAACACTCAGGGTTGGTGGGCTTGGAGGACCTGAAGCATGACATAGTAACACTGAGACATACACTCATCTAGCCTCGTGCAGCTCACAGGTGGCCGTGTAGACAACACTCAGGGTTGGTGCGCTGGAGGGACCTGAAGCAAGACATAGCAACACTGAGACATACACTCATCTAGCCTCGTGCAGCTCACAGGTGGCCGTGTAGACAACACTTAGTGTTGGTGCGCTGGGGGGACCTGAAGCATGACATAGCAACACTGAGACATACACTTATCTAGCCTCGTGCAGCTGAAAGGTGGCCGTGTAGACAAACCTCTGGGTTGGTGCGCTGGGGGGACCTGAAGCATGACATAGCAACACTGAGACATACACTCATCTAGCCTCGTGCAGCTCACAGGTGGCCGTGTAGACAACACTCAGGGTTGGTGCGCTGGGGGGACTTAAAGCAAGACAAAGCAACACTGAGACATACAATCATCTAGCCACGTGCAGCTCACAGGTGGCCGTGTAGACAACACTCAGGGTTGGTACGCTGGGGGGACCTGAAGCATGACATAGCAACACTGAGACATACAATCATCTAGCCACGTGCAGCTCACAGGTGGCCGTGTAGACAACACTCAGGGTTGGTTCGCTGGGGGAATCTGAAGCATGACTAAGCAACACTGAGTCATACACTCATCTAGCCTCGTATAGCTCACGGGTGTCCGTGCAGACAACACTCAAAGTTGGTGCGCTGGGAGGACCTGACGCATGACATAGCAACATTGAGACATGCAATCATCTAGCCTCGTGCAGCTTACAGGTGACCGTGTAGACAACACTCAGGGTTGGTCTACAACTAGTCACAATATGTGTTAGGCCCAAATACAACAAAAGGGCCCATATCTCAGTCAGTTATACAGATAGGAGGTCGGATATGGTTTCGGTCGATTAAGACGAAAAACTTCCATTGTAAAAACACCTCACAGTGATGGTCTAGATACAACTAGTCACAATGTGTGTTAGGCCCTAATACAACAAATGGGGCCCATATCTCAGTCAGTTTTGCAGATAGAAGGTCGGATATGGTTTCGGTCGATTAAGACGTTTAACTTCCATTTTAAAAACACCTTACAGTGGACGTCTAGCTACAGTTAGTCACAATGTGTGTTTAGCCTTAATGCAACAAAATGGCCCCTAGATCAGTTAGTTTTACTTGTAGGAAGTCGGATATGGTTTCAGTCGATTAAGACGTATAATTACCGTTCTAAAAACACCTCACAGTGGGGGTCTTGCTTTTATTAGTCACAATGTGTGTTTGGCCCTAGTACAACAAAAGGGCCCATATCTCAGTCAGTTTTATAGATAGGAGGTCGGATATGGTTTCGGTCAATTAAGACGTATAAATACCATTTTTAAAACACCTTACAATGGGGGTCTACCTACAATTAGTCACAATGTGTTATTTGGCCCTAATACAACCAAAGGGCCCATATCTCAGTCAGTTTTTGAGATAGAAGGTCGGAGATGGATTCGGTCGATATAGACGTATAATAACCTTTTTAAAAACACCTCACAGGGGGGGTTTAGCTACAAATAGGTCACAATGTGTGTTAAGCCCTTATACAACAAAATGGCCCCTAGTTCAGTCAGTTTTACTTATTGGTGGTCAAATATGGTTTCGGTCGATATAGATGTATAACTAACATATTAAAAACACCTCACAGTGGGGGTCTAACTACAATTAGTCACAATGTGTGTTAGGACGGTATACAATAAAAGCGCCTATATCTCAGTAAGTTTTACAGATAGGAGGTCGGATATGGTTTCAGTCGATTTAGACGTATAATTACCGTTCTTAAAACACCTCACATTGGGGGTCTAGCTACAACTAGTCACAATGTGTCTTAGGCCCTAATACATCAAAAGTGCCTATATATCTTAGCCAGTTTGAAAAATAGAAGGTCGGAAATTGTTTTTATCGTTTTGGACGTGTGATTAACATTCCAAAAACACCTTATAATGGGGTTCTAGCTACAACTAGTCACAATGTGTGTCACGCCCCAATACAACAATGGACCCCATAGGGCCTATGGCATAGGCCATAACATATCTCACATGAGCATTGAAGATAGATAGGTTCTGTCATCGGAGTTATTATTTGTGTAAATCATATTCAAAATATCACAAAACTGTATTCAAGTTTTTATTATTTAATTTAAAACTTAATGTGTTATTAATTGAGCCATCACAATAAAGGAAAGTAGTTTCTAATACAGATTGTTGTAGCTGCCGTAAGTCTTGACCATTCATTGACTGAACCATGACAAAGTGGTACTCTTGTTTGAAAACCTACTTGCTACAATGAGAGTCATGTATCTGAATTCATCCTTGTTCCCGGGCGCTTGGATGTAACACCCGACCGGCCCGTTGTCCTCCTCGCTGACGTTGCTCACAGCCAGACCGCACTCGCCGCTCTGCAGTCCAGCCCCCAGGTAGAGATGCCGGCCGGCGCTGTGGGCAGACTCGGATCCCTGGTCGAAGCTAAGAACCTTGCCTGGCGGGTTGAAGTGGCAGTGGCTCAACGGTCTCTGCGCCTTCAACTCGAACCTCGCCTCCCCGCCCTGGAGAACGACGGCCTCCCTCGGTGTCCGGGTGTGAGAGATAGGGTCCCAGTCTGTAACCAGGGAGCAGATATACAACACTCCTATATTGATGTTTGTGTTACAGTCTATACCAACTCAGTTACAATATATTACTTGCTGACTTTCAATTTATTTTATTTTACTTTTGGTATTTTAATTTTTATGTTATTATTTTTGAAAGTTTATTTTGTGGGCAACGACAAACTCTACAACTAGTTCATACGTTGTTGAGATGGTTTTCCGTAGGACACACTTATAATGTTATTTTTGTCAATCCTTGCTATGTCGGTTGCAAGACCCCGGTTCCGCCTTGACTAGTATTATTAATCTAGGGAAATTCGACTAAACCCAAAAGAAATTGTAATAATAGGTTTTATAGTATCATAGTCATCAGAAAATTGAGCTCCATAACATATCCAAAATCCGCTTATGTCAGCATTGAGTAATTTTATTAAAATTATCTTTTAAGGGGACAATATATAATAGAAATTTAAAAATTTTACAAATGTGAATATATCAACATGAAATTGTGGACACACTTACATCAACACATAATGGGAGATGTTAATTGCTTTTAAAGTTTGTGTCATTTTGATCACATTCTGTCATTTTATACAATTTTACCGTTCTCTAAAGGGGCTCAAGTACAATTTAAAAAGCAAAAAAAAAACGTGTATGGTAGTAACAAGCTAATTACACTAAATGCGTATCCATTTTGTGTGTTATTAATATTGCACTAACGTTTTCAATTATAAAAAACCAATACCTCAGCTTTAAAACTTATTTTTAAAATACGTTCATAATTACTGACGTTCAAAACTGATGAATCGGGGTTTATAAATTAAAAGTTTCGGTCAATATTTATTTTTTTAACATAAATTCCTTTCTTTTTCACTTAAGCAATTTTATTCACAAAATCGATGTGTTTATGTTAGGTGTATCATTACCAAACCTAACAAGTTTGTTAAAAATTTTATTTATCGTTTACTACAGGAATTTCAAAAACGCATTCGAAGCCCGGTAAAATTGTAGGCCTACTTAAAAACAGAATGTGCTAAAAAAAAAACATCAACATATTTAAAACTTAAAGTGTAATATTAAGGTGCCGATGTATTTGTGTAGGTTATTTCATGCTGATTGATTTACATTTGTTAAATTAAAATTTTTCATTATATTATAGACACTACTGTCCGCTTAAAAGTTTATTTTCTTAAATATATCTCATGCGGATTATTATTTTCCCAATATCATACAAAGATAAAGTCAAGTTCCAAAAATTAAAAAACCACCCCGAACCGGGAATCTAGCCCTAGTGCTTCTTCATTGGAATCAGGAATAAACTAAACCCACTAGACCAACGAGCCACACAACGCGCTCAAGTGTGTGGAAACAGTGAAACTCACCGTCAGCATAGAGGTCGGCCCAGGCGTAGCTCCAGCCACCGTTCCCGGCTCGGACACGACAAGCGACCATCCATCTCTTTCTGCTGCTTGTAATCTTCAGGGCGACCCCGCAGTCCCCCGCCCCCAGACCCCGGCCGCTGTAGCTGTAGCCGGTGAGCTCAGAGGTCAGATGGGTAGAGTTGGCCTGGGACAGAGACCCCCGACTAAGATCCAGCAGTGGACCTTCCGTGCCATTATAGTCCCGCCACGTGAACTGACACCCGGCCAGGGCTACGTCAGCCGAGCAGGTGTACGTGACAGTCTGGAGGGCTTGGGATACCCGCACGTGGGCCGGGGCCATAGTGAGGTTGTAGGACGCCACCCCTGAGACAGAACAAACACAATTATGTCGCGTTGCAATACAACTGACACCCGGCCAGGGCTACGTCAGCAGAGCAGGGGAAGGTGACAGTCTGAAGGGCTTCGGATAACCGCACGTAGTCCGGGGTCATGGTGAGGCTGTAGGACGCCACCCCTGAGACACAGATTGAACACAATTATGTCGCGTTGCAATACAACTGACACCCGGCCAGGGCTACGTCAGCAGAGCAGGGGAAGGTGACAGTCTGAAGGGCTTGGGATACCCGCCCGTAGTCCGGGGCCATAGTGAGGTTGTAGGACGCCACCCCTGAGACAGAACAAACACAATTATGTCGCGTTGCAATACAACTGACACCCGGCCAGGGCTACACCAGCAGAGCAGGGGAAGGTGACAGTCTGAAGGGCTTCGGATACATGCACGTGGTCCGGGGCCATAGTGAGGTTGTAGGACGCCACCCCTGAGACAGAACAAACACAATTATGTCGCGTTGCAATACAACTGACACCCGGCCAGGGCTACACCAGCAGAGCAGGGGAAGGTGACAGTCTGAAGGGCTTCGGATACATGCACGTGGTCCGGGGCCATAGTGAGGTTGTAGGACGCCACCCCTGAGACAGAACAAACACAATTATGTCGCGTTGCAATACAACTGACACCCGGCCAGGGCTACACCAGCAGAGCAGGGGAAGGTGACAGTCTGAAGGGCTTCGGATAACCGCACGTGGTCCGGGGCCATGGTGAGGCTGTAGGACGCCACCCCTGAGACACAGATTGAACACAATTATGTCGCGTTGAAATACAACTGACACCCGGCCAGGGCTACGCCAGCAAAGCAGGTGAAGGTGACAGTCTGGAGGGCTAGGGATACCCGCCCGTAGTCCGGGGCCATGGTGAGGCTGTAGGACGCGACCCCTGAGACACAGAACAGACACAATTATGACGCGTTGCAATACAACTGACACATGGCCAGGGCTACGTCAGCAGAGCAGGTGAAGGTGATTGTGAGGGCTGTGGAGACTCGCACGTAGTCCGGGGTCATGGTGGGGCTGTAGGACGCGAGCCCTGAGACACAGAACAAACACAATAATTTAGTTTCAGTGCAACTAATGAAACAAGTATGCAGGCATTGGGCTATCTCTCTCTTGGGCACCCAATTTCACCGTCTATTAGACAAACATTGGTCATTAGCAAGGTCCGTAAATCCCCTGGCGGGGGCTCGTCGAACTCCCAACTCAGGTCGTCCCATCCATTGTCACAATGTTAAAAATCACGTTATTCAAATGAGAGAATCATTCAGTAAAACAAATAAATTGATCTGTCAACACCAATTCTGGCTCAAAACAGCATCTCATCTAATTGAAATAATTTATTTATACTTGTAGTCTATCTACATTTTTAAGTGAAGTATTCCCAAATCAAATTTTGCATTATAAACAAGTAGAATTAAGTAATAAATCAGTTTTTGTGGCGGGCACGAGAATGATGATTTTTGTGCCCAAGAGAAGACATTACTTTGAGGTTTACCGAACCTCCTCCAGAGGATCGACGGACGTTGGGTCATTAGCTCAAAACGTTTCATTTCTACTATAAGCGGACAGACTTTTAACAGGTTATTTTGAAAGAACGGCCCTTTTTATAGCTAAAAAATTCATAGTTAAAGCCAAAGTGTCCCCATTGATATTTGGATGATGGAGTCTCTCGGTGGTGGAACTGGAAGACTGACCAAGTGAGATATCCATTACAATTTAACTGGGCTGACTGGAAACTGACTGAAAATATTTTATCTAAATAAAAATAAACTTATTCATAAATAAAATTAATAAAATAAATCCACTTATTTATTTATTTATTTAATTATTTAATTAATTAATTATTTCATTAGTTATTTCTCTATCCATCTATCTATTTCTATCTATCTATCTATCTATCTATCTATCTATCTATATATATGTAGTATCTTGTTATCTTTCAAGGATGAGGAATATATGTAAAGAGAAACTGATGCTGATTGATTGAAGATCACTTTTATTGTCTTGACACTTACAGCCCGAGGTTACAACAGATGCCGCTTCCGGTTGGGCGCTGCCTGTTATGTTATGCATGTTAACCAACTGTTACAAGTTTAAGGTTGTGGTTGTTGTTGTGCTAAGTTATACACTACATCCCTTCTTATCAATATAGATAGAAATGTGAGGTATTGATTTTGAGGATAACATATTAAAATACAGAATCAGAGACACATTTAAGATGAGATAAGTTGGCTTAAGAAATTTAGGTGTTTATAATGATTAGTGCGTTTTTACTTAAGAGAAAACTTTCACTTTTACTTTCTTATTTTTTTTTTGTTTTTTTACTTGGTGAACAGTTCATAGTCTTTGAATCTTGTCGGGGTTTTGAGGTTTCTTTTGGGTCGTTCTTGTGAAGTCGTGATGGTCGGGTTTGCTGATGTTGGGCTTGAGTTCGGTGATTCATGTTGGGTAGGCCTTGTTGTCATTGGGGTAGGCCTATCTGGAGATGGAGATCGACTTACTTGTTTCACGAATGATGAGTTTCGGCACACTTCTTTTCCTTGCGGGTCAATTAGAATGACTTGGTTGCCATTGACTTCTTTGATTTTGTGTATGTTTTGATTGTATCGGGTGGACAGTTTATTTTTCTTGTCTTGCGTTACGATTACCGTGTCCCCGGGATGGAGGACGCGTTTGCTAGTGTGTCGAGTTTTGTCGGCGTATGTCTTAGATTTTTGTTTTTGGTCTTCGTCTCGTTGTCTTGCGCTAGCGTCTTGTGGGGGTTGGGAGTCTGCCGTTATTTCAGGGATTGAGAATCTGATTTTCCTTCCTAGTAGCAGTTCGGCAGGTGTTACTCCTGTTGTTGTGTGTTGTGATGTTCGGTATGTCATTAGTATGTATGGAATTTGCTGTCTCCAGTCGTTTCCTTCTGCGAATGTTGTTTTGAACATTTTGAGAAATGTACGATTTATTCTTTCAACTTGGCCGTTCGCTTGCGGCCAATAAGGTGTGACGTGGTGATAGCTCACATCTATTTGGTGGAGAAAGGATTTGTATTCTTGGGAAATAAATTGAGGACCATTGTCACTTAGGATTTCATCGGGATACCCAAACCTTGCGAATAACTCTTCCAGCCATTTAATGATCATGTGACTTGAAGGTGTGGATTTGAATATCTTGGCTTCTGGCCAACGCGAGTAGTAGTCTACCACAATTACAATAGTTTCGCCTGTTGGAAAGGGGCCGCAGAGATCAATTGCTAGTTTCTGCCATGGGCGTTGAGGGAGTTTCGTAGGATTGATCGGTTCTGTGTTGGGAAGAGGACTAACAAGCTGACAGGGCATGCAATTCTTAACATGTTCTGTTACCTCTTGGTCGAGTTGGGGCCACCAAACTTTGTCTCTCAGTCGTTGCTTCGTCTTGATGATGCCTTGGTGTCCATGGTGGGCTAGGAGTAGAACGTCTTTTCTGAGAGCCGTCGGAATGATGATTCTGTTGCCACGGAGAAGTACATCTTGGTTTAGCGAGATTTCTGTCTTGTTGTATTCTGGAGGGCATTTGCTCCAATCGTCGGTTGAGATTGCGTTCTTCACTGTTTGAAGTGTTTTGTCTGAACTTGTTGCCTCAGCAATTTGTTTGAGAGTTAGTGTTCTGGGTACTGAAGTTTCACTGATAAATCGTATGTATTCTTCAGCCACGTTTTCTTGTGTGTTTCCTTCCAGTGGTTTGTCTGCGTTGACGAGACGTGATAACGGATCAGCAATATTTCCTGTTCCTGGTCTGTATACGATTTTGACGTTGTATTGTTGCATTCTAAGCATCCAGCGTTCGATGCGAGCTGACGGTTTTGAGTACGTACCATATAGTACCTCGAGAGGTTTGTGGTCAGTCTCTAGTTCAAAGGGAATACCGTATAGATATAGATGATAGTGTTCGCAGCTCCATACCACCGCATAGGCTTCTCGTTCCGTTTGCGAGTACCGTTTTTGTACGTCTGTGAGAGAGCGGCTAGCAAAACTAATGGGTTTGAAGGTCTTGTCGTCTTGCTGTTGTAGAAGTACCGCTCCAACTGCATAAGGACTTGCATCTACGACTAGGCGGGTTGGACGTTTCTGATCGTAGTATGCAAGAGTGCTGCTTGAGGATAAGTCTTGTTTCAGCTGTATGAATGCTTGTTGTTGCTCTATGCCCCAGTTCCAGGTTGAATCTTTCTTCGTGAGGTTTCTGAGCGGCTCAATGGTCGTAGCCATGTGCGGAATGAATTTGGCACAGAAGTTTACGAGACCAAGGAAACTTCGGAGCTCGGATATGTCTTTTGGCGCTCGTGCTTTGCAGATCGCTTCCACTTTCTTGGTGTCTGGGTTGATTCTGTCAGTTGATAGAATGTGTCCGAGGAATGTTAGCTTGGTCATGCCGAATTGACATTTTTTCTTGTTTATCGTTAGGCCTGCATCATGGATTGTTTGAAGTACAGCTTCTAGACGTTTGTTGTGCTCTTCTGCGTCCTTGCCATAAACTATTATATCGTCTGAGACGTTTTTAACACCTTCGCAATGGGCCAATGTTTGTTGTATCACATGCTGATAGACTTCAGCTGCGGATGAGACGCCAAACAGAAGACGCTTGTAACGAAATAAGCCACTGTGGGTACTAAAGGTTGTGATGTACCTGGAGTCGTCATCGAGTTCCAGTTGATGGTAGCCTCGGCATAGGTCGATCTTCGATATGAATTTGGCTTCGGTCAGTTCTTGTAGAATGTCGTCTATGGTGGGTGTGACGTATCGTTGTCTTTGGATTGCTCGGTTTGCTTGTCTCATGTCGATGCATATTCTTATTCCGGCGTTGTCTCGTTTTGGAACTGCGACAAGCGGCGAGACCCAAGGTGTTGGACCTGTTACTGGTTCGATGATGTCTAATAGTTGAAGTTTCGTTAGCTCATCGTCTACTAGTTTTCGTAGGTGGAAGGGGACGCGCCTTGTTGGCTGAGCGACTGGGTGTACGGTGTCGTCGATGTGAAGTTTCACTTTATAGTCTTTGAGCTTGCCTAGGCCTTGGAAACAGTCTGCATGTTTTGATAGAATGTTGTTGATGTTGTCATCAACGGTGTATGCTGATTCCGTAGGCAAGTCTAGTACATTTGTATTGGGGCCTAGTTTTAGGACACCGAGTTGTAATGATGTGGCCTTACCTAGCAGAGCCGGGTGTTTTCCTGGTACAACAATGAAGTTTGCAGTGATGCCTGTTGTTTCATTGACGTTCACTACTGTTCGGAACTCGCCCAGTATAGGGATGGGTTTGTCACTGCCGTATGCGCGGAGAATTCGAGCAGAATGTTCGAGTTTAAGACCTGTTTTAGACAGTTTGTGCCAGTCTTCTTTATTTATGGTGTTTACTGTGGCGCCAGAGTCGATTATGAAGTTCACCTTTTGGTTCATTATCGTGCATTGAAGCTTATCGCTATTGTTGTCTGGATTGAGACTAAATGCATGCGTGTCATCAGAATCGCTGTTTTGGTTGGCTGTTTCATCCACGTACCTGATGTTTTTGGTTTGTTCTTGTCGATCTTTAGTTCTGCAGACTCCTGGTAGGTGGTTCTTGCCTCCGCATTTGCTGCATGTGACTCCTCGACTACAACGACAGTCTCGTCCATAATGGCCTTGGTTCCCACAGCGGAAACAGGTGATTACCTTCTTGTCGCTTGAGCTAGAGCTGTTGTTGTTAGTTTGCTTAGGTTTGCTGTCTTGTCGACTGTTTTGTCTGGACTTGTAGTTGGATTGGCTGCTAGGCCTAGGACCGGATTTGGACTTGCCTTGTTGAATGTAGTTGATGTCACCTTGAGGTTTGGTTTCTATTTTCTCGATGGCTTTGGCTTGTTTTTCACTTTCTTCGTGATGACGTGCCATTGTTAGAGTTTGGTCCAGGGTTAGTTCAGTCCCGTCTTGGCCTACTTTTAGAAGTTGACGCCTTAAGTTATTGCTTTGGCAGTTATCAATTATGAGGTCTCGGATGTTTTCATCCTCGACTCCTTCAGGAAATGCACAGTATCTAGCTAGCTCACGGAGACGTGTTGCGTAGTCGTCGATCTTTTCGTTTTCGTTTGGTTCGGTGTGGCGGAACACGTGTCGTTCGTATGAGATGTTGCGTTTAGGCGTGAAGTAGTCATCTAGTTTCTCTAGTGCGGATTCGTAAGTCTCACCAGTGTCTTTCAGTCTTTTGAAAATGTCTTGCACGGATGGTCCAGCCATGTGAAGGAGTAGATTACGCTTACGGGAAGATCCGGCGATGTTGGTTGCCCCTACGTAATAGTTGAATTGGTCCTTCCAGCGAGCCCATCGTTCGGCTTGATTATCGCCTCCTATTTGGAATCGATCCACAGGTGGAATGTCCAGATTCATCGTTGAGACTTGAGAAAATGGTTATCCGATTCTCGTCGCCAGTGTAGTATCTTGTTATCTTTCAAGGATGAGGAATATATGTAAAGAGAAACTGATGCTGATTGATTGAAGATCACTTTTATTGTCTTGACACTTACAGCCCGAGGTTACAACAGATGCCGCTTCCGGTTGGGCGCTGCCTGTTATGTTATGCATGTTAACCAACTGTTACAAGTTTAAGGTTGTGGTTGTTGTTGTGCTAAGTTATACACTACAATATATATATATATTTATCTATCTGTCTATCTATCTATCTATCTATCTATCTATCTATCTATCTATCTATCTATCTATCTATCTATCTATCTATCTATCTATCCTTGTTTTCGTACCTAATGTTTTGAAACTAATATTTGTATGCACCTGCTGAATTGTACTCGTTAACTGATATGTAATTTTTTGTATTTGTGAACCAACTTGTTCGAATAAATCAATCAATCAATCAAAATCTATCAATCTATCAATCTATCTATCTATCTATCCATCTATCTATCTATCTATCTATCTATCTATCTATCTATCTATCTATCTATCTATCTATCTATCTATCTATACTCATTAAATCTATTACCTCTACTACAATTACAGCTAAAATTAATACCCGCATATCGACTACAGAATTTAACAATGCATTATTTTCAAGTTAATAACATTCACTTGAGCGCGTTTTTTTTCGTGACGTAGGTCTTACTAGTCCCAACCCGCTTACATCGGCGGGAGACGAGATATGTCGTATGTCATAGCAATCGAACCTTTAGCGGTAGCTTTATGAACTCAATTGCACGTTAATCTGACATGTTTTCTCTTTCTAATTGATTCAACTAGAAGAATATCTAATCTTCATAATGTGGATAATTGATTTCAAACGCGCTACGTGTGCCGTATTTACTCGCATATTCCAAAGTCTGGTTAGTATATCTTACGATAGCATATTCGCCATTAAGGAAGTCTTGACATAATACGACATGCACGTAAAATTATACAAAAGGTACGGTGTTGCAATTTGTGTTAGGATTTGCTTACAGTTCTGTGACATGTATTAACGTTGTATCACTGTTTTCACGCTCTCACTGCACTTCCAGCATTGCAGGTGCGGCTAAGCTATAAATAATATAAATAAATTCGTATTTATAGAGTCTACCCACTCAGTAACACGACTGATTTTCAGTGGGAAACTTCAATTTAAAGCGACTAAACCAACCCTGCAGGCTCCGAACATCATCGACGAGTGAGATCTATATTTCAAATATGAAACACATGAATCAGTGATTGGACAGTGCGAACACCAGCGGACAGATGCCAGAATCAACAAGGCCGATTCAGAAGAACTTTTAATTTATTGAGTCCTTTGTTGCTTTAATTGAAGTACAATAACTTCGGTATTGCTTCCGTCACGGGTGGGTAAGCAGCAGCCAACCAGCGGCCGTGGCTAATTCAAATACCTGCTCGGGTTGGCCGAGACCGTAAACACGTCATTGATTGATGACGAAAGCATTACCGAAGTTGTTGTACGACGAGTATATATTATATACTGCTCTCTCTGTAACGTACAAAGTGTTGTCGTCACGGATTATTAAATAATTTCCCCTCCCCCTTTCCACCTCCACTCGGTACCGGCTGAGCGCTTGCGAGAAAAGTATGCAGGGAGGGTTGCGGTCAACAAGCCAGGTGTCATTGTTTAAAAGAACCATCTTTTGAAGTAGTTAAATATTACAATTCTTCAATTACTTCTCAGATATATGGAATGATAACGAAAAATGGATATAATATTAACTTTGAATTTTAAAAATAGCTTGAAAACTGTCAATTTTATAGCAGTGGTCTCGTCATCATTATAATTTTCGGACTACGCCAGCATTGTTAATATTCAAGCTATTTTGAAATCTCAAGGTTAATTTCATATAATTTTTTCGTGATTAATCCATATAACTGAGAACTAGTTGAGGAACTGTACCATTTAACTTCTTCATAAGATTGCTATTTTAAACAATGACTCCTGGCTTGTTGACCGCAACCCTAACCGCATATCTTTATCGCAAGCGCTCAGCCAGTACCGAGTGGTGGTGGAAAGGGGGAGGGGAAATTATTTCATAATCCATGACAACACCTTGTACGTTACAGCGAGGTAAGTGTACTCGTGGCTTTCTATCGTTTAGTGCACAATCCACAGTGCGAGCGTCAAAACAGTTCAATACATATCTCATAACTGTACGCAAACCCTAACACAAAGTGGAATACCCCTACTGTATTTTTTTAACAATTCTACTTGCATGTCGTATTATGCCAAAACTTCCTGAATGTCAAATATGATATCGTAAAATATACTATGTTAATTAATAACATGCTTTTTATCATTCTACATTCTACTTTATCCATGATACCATTACAAAGTGGTACAAATTCACCGCCGATTTCTACCTTCTTTATTTTATTTAAATCAGACTCAATCTAAGATTAATTTCATAAAAATAGTTTTTAATTTGTTATGATAGTTTTCCAATATTATGACTCTTGTTGCTTCGACCCTCCCAAGGTACTGATTGGCTTATATTTTATGATTTGTCGGAGCATATTAAAAACAAATATCCGAAAACAATATTGTACGTATTTTAAGCAGCTTTCTTGCATTCGATTTCAATTCAATAATAAATGTTTGTAACGTCAAGCAAGTGTTTGGTTCTACATTTTCATGTTGTTTATTATAGGCCTATCTTCCCTTCTTAATAAGTACCGTACTCGTATAAGACAATCTGCATATCTATTGATTGAACAATATTGTATTATTTACCACTGTTTTTAATTATTATCTATTAGGTAACTTTTAGCCAATCATTATAAAGAAATTGATATCTCTATTTTGAAGCTAGTTTCTGTCAAACTGTACAATGCCAATGGGCCTAATTTATCGTTGAGAATTAAAAAACGAGCTACATTATTATATTATTTATACAATTCAGATATATCTAGATTTATAGGCCTACATATCATTTTATTCAAAATACTAACTCTATGTCAACTACAAAACAGTTTAGAGTATCTTGTATCCGGCAGGTACATGTAAATGTATCTTGTAGTTGTATCTTTACGAAGGTACATTTCTAAAAAGGAATCTGTCTGGGTCTAGGTACATTTCCACCAGAGTAACGCAGCTGTATCTATATCTAGGTAGTTTTAAAAAGTATCGAGTGGCAAACACTGCTTATGGGTCTACCGCCATTTTCAAATTTCTGGATACGCCACTGCATATTGCATGGTGCATACACGGTGCGAATTGACGGAGGGGGGGGGATTTCCCCCTCTGGTAATGTCATCCCTGGCTGAAAGGCATTCCCACCGGGGATGGCTAAATCCCCACCTCTGGATACCCATCTCAATTCATATCATATCAAGTGACTTTATCTCATAACATTCATAAATAATCCGTCAATTTACACCTATATTCCTATACTGGCTAAAATAAATATTCGTGTGAACTAGAAGTTAGGATACCCGTACTGTGGACTTTCATTTACGTCGCCAAGAACAAGTGGGTGAATGACAGTTACAACATTAATTTACATATAGAAATAGGTTAAAACTACAAAGAAAATTGGTGAAAACTTAAAATACGAGAATAAAATATCTTCAAAATAATACCTTACATTGCTTCTAAGGCCATCTCGAGGGCAATAATACCCCAAAAAAGTTTGCTTTCGGCGGCTAGGGCTTCGCCCCAGACCCCTTTCTACCCACGCACCCCTACCAAGCTGTCAGTTCGCACCCTGTACACACCAAAGGTATTGTCATATTGGCAACTTCTTAAGTATCGTCAAAGATAACATGTACAAGATTGTTCAATGAATAAAAGCAACACCTCTTGCTTAAAGAAGCAAATACCTAAATAAGTATATAAATAAATAAAATAATAATTTAATAAATTAATGAATTAATAATTGAATAAATGAATAAATGTATGAATGAATGAATAAATGAATAATTAATGAATGAATGAAGAGTAAGTAAGTAAATAAAGAATAAGTAATATAAGTAAAATAAGTAAATAAAAAATAAGTACAATAAGTTTAGTAAGTAAATAGGCAAATAAAGAATATGTAAAACAAGTATACAAGTAAACAAGTAAACAAGAAAACAAGTAAACAAGTAAATAAGTTAATAAGTAAATTACTAAATAACTAAATAAATGAATAACTTAATAAAATGAATAACTGAATGAATAAATGAATAAATGAATAAACGAATAAATAAATAAATGAAAACATCAATAATAGAATAACAGAAAAAATGAATAAATGATTAAATGAATAAATGAACAAATGAATAAATAAATAAATGAATAAATGAATAAATAAATAAATGAATAAATGAATAAATGAATAAATGAACAAAAAAATAAATGAATAAATGAATACATGAGTAAATGAATAAATGAATAAATAAAGAAACGAATAACTAAATAAATTTAAACATAACTAATATAAAATTAATAAATGAATGAATGAATAAATGAAAAAATTAACAAATAAATAAAGGAATTAATGAATAAATAAATAAATGATTAAATGAATACATGAATAAATGAATAAACGAATCAATGCATAAATGAATTAATAAAAACCCACTCAGTTAGAACAACTGACTTTCAGTGGGGGACATTTATAGGCCACTACCGTAATGTGCTTTGTTGTAATGACGGCTCTAAATTTACCGTTTACATATACCGGTACACCAGAACTATATTGATGGATTCAAGGAATCCATGATGGATGGAGGATTATTATGATTGGAGGATTATTTCATTGGAAGTCAAGTTCCAAACTACAGAAACCCATGCCCCGACCGGGATTTGAACCTTATACCTTCTGCATTACATTACACATGGTAGCACAGCCCTATACAGAAATATTCATCAAAATAGATAATTTTGCATTAAAACTATTAATTAAACAATCAGATTTCAGTTATCAACACTTTTTTCATTTTAAAATCA